>JAJMKI010000017.1:0-239799 GCA_030569235.1 Sugiyamaella qingdaonensis
CTTCCGGCCCATTACATGCTCTTGGGTACCGTAGTCTTGTTGACGATTGGTCTTTAACTAACTCGAGCCTAATCTGTTTTTGAATCGAAATGCTTCTGTTTTCCTGCATATCGTTATTCTGTAGCTGTTATCTGGGTAGAATTTCATCTTACGAGCGTTCCAACCGTTGAGAATAAATTCTGTGAAACGCGCTTCTTTGACAAAATCAAGTCTGCTTCTTTTGCAGTCCAATTAAATAGTATTCCTCGTTAAGAAGTGCATTCATCCCTGACACAATTCAGTTTCAGCCGCTGTTGGAGATATACAATTCAGGAATTTCCGAGAATTATCTTACTCATATATTCCAGGCAATGCTAAATTTATATTATTTCCGAACACACAATCAAAACTGCTTCAGAATTTATACTGTACATTTCAAAATAGTTAATTCAATAAGGAGGTTGCAATTTGTCGACGAAAGAACAGTTAGAAAGCGTGCCTCCGAACGTTCATATTCGACAATCGAAAAAATCGATATACCAATGAGCTCGGACTTGTCAAGTCGCATGAGCTTGCCGAAATTCTCATCGCTGCTTCCGTTCTCCTTCGGCCTCTTCTAAGTTTTGGGTTGACTAATAAATAGATATCATAGAGATCGAAATATATGACCACATGAGATACACACGTAGAACAGAACCATCGTCGTCTCTGCTCGGCGTTGCTGACTTTGGAAAAAGACGCATTCCTTTTCGTGACATTTTGGACATTCTTTGTCAGAGCGCGGCAACGTTGGATCCGAGCCAATATCTTGAGTAACTCCTGCTGTTTCTCCAATAGTCGACATAAGCTCGTTGCGATAGATCTTGGAGTTTTCTGCAACCTCTGTGTAATCACAGTTCCTGCAGGAGTACAGGAGTCGGGGCTGAAGCTGGTCCTCCTTGGGATACAACATATTGTTGCACTCTAAGCAGAACCTGAAGGACGCCATTTTATGTCGAGATTTGAAAAGCTCGTTGTCAAGTTACGGGTGAAGTAGGTGGCCAACCGCCGCTGTAAATGCGGCGTGCCAATTTTATAGTGAAAAAACTCGATACACTTGATTTCGCTGAAAATCACGAATGTCGATGATTCGAGGTTGTACAAGGACTTATCTTGGGGGCTGTCGGGTGCTCAAACAGGGTATCAATGCATGGGCTTTGACCTCTGTTCGATATAACTCGACGGCAGCTGCGCCTAGTAGTGCTGTGGACCCAAAGATTTCGGCAATAGTTGATCAGATTTCTCAGTTAAATCTCTTGGAAACGTCTACACTGGTCTCTGAACTCAAGGCACGTCTCAACATTCCTGACATTTCTTTCCCTTCTGCAGGAGCTGCTCCCGCTGCTGCGCCGGTGGCAGCTGCCGAGGAAGAAGCTCCGGAACCTGTTCAGGAGAAGACTATTTTCAACATCAAGCTCGAGTCGTTTGATGCTAAATCAAAGCCGAAGGTGATCAAGGAAGTCAAGAATCTACTTGGCCTCAGCTTGGTGGAATCTAAGAAATTCGTTGAGAGCGCTCCAAAGGTTCTAAAAGAGAACGTCACCAAGGAAGATGCGGAGAAGATCAAAGAAACCATTGAATCGGTTGGAGGCAAAATTGTTCTGGAATAACTGGCTGATCACCGCTAAATCAGGATGATATTTCATGTAGTAAAATGCTTCTAAGTTGTAAATATACTCTACATTCGATCCACTAAGTATCAGGCTATATCTCCAGCATCAGGGTGCATTGAAAGCGTCCTATGTAATCAACTATTGAATAGCCACCTATTACTTCAATAACAAAGATATGCAATTAATAACGAGCAGCCGAAGCCGATTGTAGTTCTTATTTGGTAGACGTTTATAGTGTAATACTGATTTCACAGATGTTTTTTCCAGCCAAACGACGCTGGTATTTATTATTCTATTATTTTCGCAACTTTCGAGACTGGGATACTTGATAGCCTGGTGAAGAACGGTCTATTATATCGTTGATGTCAATACCGACCACACCTAACATTGCAAATTCTATGTTTTCATCGTTTGATTGCATCGACATCTGTCTAACGGTCCCTTAAATATTCATAACGTGATAGATCCATCGATAAACGGGAGGGTGCGTCGAGAGCAGAGTTTCGACGAGCCAATGCTGACCGCGCCCGGAGTGCTGGACTGGTCCTCACTTCATTCTGGTTCCTGAGCAGTTGCGTCTTGTCGAATGGGGACTGCTGAGACAGAACAGAAGAAGGGCGATTATACCCTGATCCGGCGGCTAGTGGAGACGATCTATAGCCATTAGAGAATGACCTAGTCGTGCTCGAAAGTGATTTCTTAATAGAATTGGAGTGTTTCAAAGCGTATGGTGTTGCCAATATTGTTGGAGGTGAAGCATCAACTTCGCCAAGAGACATCCTGTCGCTGTATGATAATAAATAGTCTGAAAGTGAAAGATATGCTTGGTCTATGGCTTCCGCAGCAGCTCGCGGAAGGTTAGACTGCTCATTGTTGCAGCTGCGAGCAATATTGAGAGCGGCCATGGTATCAGTCACTACTCTGTCCAGCAGAGGGAGTAGTTCGTCATTTGCACACAGATTTCTTGTCCGGTCTAATATAGAGAGCAGGTGTTTCTCAGCCGGACTTCGGCGTTGCTCCAGAGAGTGCTCCCTATCACTATGCTTATCCTGTAGCAACGAGCTTCGCATCGACTGCGGAGTCAACGTCAGCGATGCGGAACGATCGCGTGCTCGCGGTGGTGGAGACGAACTAAGCATGGCGGAAATCGGTTCTTCGCGATCCCAGTCAACAGGCTGTTTCATGCTATGCCGTTGAGGCGACGGTGAAGGTGAAGGAGGAACAACCTGTAAGCTACTTCTCTTGTCTCTCACTTTGGTATTTAGCAGAGAAGCGAATTCGAATTCGCCTGACGAACGCCTGAGTCTGTTAGCTGACCTTTCTGGTGGCAGCTGCTCGGTACTGTTCACCGTTGCTTGATCAGTATTGGCATCATTCGGTAGCGCATTCCGTTCAACTAGTGGTGAGTGGATACGCAGGCGAGGCGTTTCAAAGCCGTCTAGGGCATCCAACTCATTCTGGAGCTCAACTCCAAACTGCTCCAAATTGATGCTATCAGCTTCGAGCTTCAGCTGATCAATCCGCTGGCGCACCGCGTCAATCTCTTCCGTCACAGAGGACCCTGTCACAGAGCTGTTCTCGTCGCGACTCGACTGATGGCTCACCTGTCTGGCCGAACTGTGGTCGCTGCTAACTGACGAGTCAGCCAAGTCATTAAGAGCAGCTCTGGCTAGCAAATGTGTCTGAGAAGAACTTTCAATGAACCCGGAATATCCTGAACCATTCGCGCCATTCACTGGCAGCGAGTGTTTTCCTGTACTGTACATGATGGCATCCGCGGAGACACCGTTGGCGAGTCCAGGCTCGATATCAATGCCTATTCTGTCATGATATTCAAAGTCATCCTCATCGTAGTCGTCGTAAACTGACGATTCTCCATCCACTTGCGGTGAGGATGGTCTGCTGAGGATCTGAGGTGCTTCTCTGAGAGACGCGACGCGTGGTTGTCGTCTCAAAGGTCTGTGGAAATTTGTCGGTGACGACTCACTGCGATAGATATCCAGTATATTCCCAACGTCATCGTCATCAGTTGGCGCCATGGCGCGTGTATTTATTTATGCTCGGAGTATCTTGTGTATCGCGGTATGTCTGTTTGTCGCTGCCGCCTTCTCCAGGATGGAGGTAGTCCTGTCTCGATAAGAGACAAACTGGTGTCTTGGAAACTTCTAAGACAATGCGTCAAATGCAAGGTACTAATGAGAGGATACTGAGCCGTGTGTGGCCGTGACGAAATTGGCAGACAAAAACAATATTATATATGCCGAGTTTGAACGACCGTGGGCAAATCAAATCGAATCCAGAATAGACAAGAAAAGAACCTTGCAATTGACCGGTTGGGACCGTTGGGTCTATATCTATCTTAATTTAGGAGGGGGTACGAAAACTCGGATCTTGCATATATCGGGAGGCAGGTTGTGGTGCACGAAACGGTATAGCGCCGAATATTTGGTAACTTTATTGTGCACCCCGTCTTTACCGATCGCTATCGCTCATATTACGGTATCTTAGCAGAAAAGTCAATTGAAATAACTGCATGGCTAGTGGAACTTACGTGGGCTTGACTTGAGCTTACGGCTACGAGACGACTGACATTTCGAGCAGTATACGCTCTCAGTGATGCGCCGATTTGCAGAAGTGGATCGTCACGCAGGACGCTCACATCAGCGTGATACTGGCGGTATCTGTACGAATTGGGGATGTTTCAGGCGTGGACGTCCATCGGCCAGATGCTTGGACACCGATATTTGCCGTACACGGACGCCTCGGAATGTTGCGAGCTGTCGGCACGTAATTCGATAAGCGCCTATTTTTTGACACGCTTAATGTTTTCTGAAATCTATAAGTGGGATTGTTTTCTGTGCAGATGGTTATTTTAGCTTTTTCATTCTGAAACAAACGTGCTCTACCAAGCTTATATGGTGGACTGTACAGCTACATCCATAAGCTATGTCTCAGAAGCTTTGAGACAGGTGTTTGCTTCTTCCCCAGCTAGCTATTTGAGTTTATCTCACAGCGGTGGCCCTCGATTGGGCAATCTGGCGAGTTTTTGGGACTGATGGTAGTGGCAGGCGTCCTGACTGCACTCATCATAGCATTAACTTTTGCAAATTGCTGTTCAACTTTGATGAGCCAGTCAGGCCGGTTTATCCAGGACTGACCATGGTTCAGAGTGCCCAAACTGTCCGGGTTCTCGGCAATTGCATCAGAACCCTGTGAAGTCAAACTGACTCTGCTCGAAGACAATCTGTGGTGGCCAAACGGCCATTTCTCTGCGGTCCGTATATATATCCGGGCAGCAGTGCGATCGCATTTTTCTTTGAATTGGCGAAATCCTCCGTGTATTTTCGAAGACACAGTTGAGCTAGTCCAAGATGCCAAGCTGCTACTGAAATACTCGCTAGTGGTTGGATTGGAGGCTGCCACGTCATGCACCTCAACAGAGTCATCCTCTTCATTGTTGGAATTCGCGTCTACTTGTGGGTTCTGTTGCCCTGGCGGCGGCCACTGTACTGAAGGTATATCATCTAGAGTCTGACTGCTGTGGTAACGAGTGCAAGCCACAATAGAGCCCTCTGTCGGTCGAAAAGCCTGTGAAAATGGTCTGATACGTCTTACCTGAATATTTCTCTGTATTTTGCATTCGAATTCCGAATTCATCTCTACGGGCGTGATTGATCTTTCCAGGTCGCTGGAGCCGTCGATGAACGAGTACTCTGACGACATAAACTATAGTGGATAAAAACTCTGTACACGTAGAGAAGCCAAAATGCGAATAATAGTAAAAAGGAAAGCAAGATTCTTGATCCTTTATTTGTATCTAGCAACATAATTTGATTGCAAATTCGCATCTACAGACTCCATTCGGCCATCCCAACATCACCATTTCACCATTTCGCCCCCTGACACGGCTGAACTATTGCGCGGGGTTGGGGTAGACTTTACACAAGCGCTGCTAACGACATTGGAAAATTTCACATTTCCCACTGGTGAGATATGCACAGCATCAAAAAGCAGGTCTTGCGATTAAACAGTATAGCGGCGGGCCCAGGAGCGCTAGTCGTTCCGAAAAGCGTTGTCGGAGTCCGGCTGCAGTTGCCTGCTGTTACGCCTAAGCTGGACAGAGGAGCAAAGCAATTCTGGCGTCACAATCTGCCTCAGGTCCAGTTTCATAACCCATCGTTGCCAATTTCTGTCGTCAAGCTTGAAGAGACGGACCAACAGAAATCCAATCTGGTGGTGTCATTTGAGGACGGCAGTACAGCGACATTTGATGCTGTGGCGCGGTCGGAGGAGGAGATTCTCGGCTGGTTTATAACTGCGACCGGAGCGACGCCAGTTGCAGAAGCAGACATCCCGGTTCTCAAGGCCAATGACGAAACTTCTGAGTATCTCTCCACACGGATATAGCGATACATTGTGCCTTTTTTTGACAGTCTACGATGGAGATACAGCGGGTTGGTCGTTCAGCTGTGGAACGAGCTGCCATTGGTTGACAATAGCAGCTGGAATGAATTTGATGATACATTATAAGCAAAAGTCACTCAACCGAGCACGTTCAGTCACATATTAGTGATGGTTAATTGGAATAGTTTTTTTTGTCTGAAAACGGATATCTTGTAAATATTTGGCATTATATGAATAAATATAACTTACGTTATTGCCCTGTGTATTTTATTGTAGCTTACTCGCTTACTGCTGGGGCTACATCTCGGTTCACAAGCACAGACGTAGTCTGAACCATTTTATTTACACGATTTCACGAATTATCATGACCATATAACTTTTCTGCTCCAACTTTCAGTGTTAAATTCTACCACTTAACCCCACCGCTGTTAGTAGCTCTGCACCACCGGATTACCACCAAGTTTCTCCGTTATCATAGAAAGCTTGCCTAATTGGGCAGCATGACCCCTTCCATGAGATGTGGGGAACTGCGTCCCACCAAAAGTCACAGGAACATGGCAAATGGCACCAGTATAAATAGCTCGAATCCGCCCCACGATTCATCTCCGAATACACATCCCTCTCAATGACTGTTGTACTCAAACATGCATTTGTCAAATTGGACGCCCCCGAGCTTCTACAGGCCGGAGCGTTCATCAACAATGAGATTGTCAAACCGTCTGGTGACGAGTTCGAGGTTATTGATCCCGCGACCGGCAAGCCATGGCTGACGCTTCCCAGCAGTACAGTTGACGATGCGGAGATGGCGATTGAAGCGGCCAATAATGCATTCAAGGGCTACCGTAAAGTGCCTGCGCGTACTCGGGCCCGACTGTTGCTGGAGTGGGATAGACTGATTCGAGAAAACAAGTCGGATATCGCCAAACTCATCAGCCTGGAAACTGGCAAGCCATTCACCGAGGCGGTAGGTGAGGTGGACTATGCGCTGACGTTTTCGTGGTGGATGGCAGGCGAAGCTGAGAGAACGCACGGGTCCACCACCGAGGGTGCGCTTCCTAACAACCGATTTCTAGTGGTCAAGCAACCAGTCGGTGTAGTAGGGTGCCTGACGGCGTGGAACTTCCCAATTGCACTTCTGGTGCGCAAAGTTGCTACTGCGCTAGCGGTAGGTTGCACAGTCGTAGCCAAGCCCTCGCCAGAGACACCGGTATCGGCCCTAGCGGTTGCGCTGTTAGCCAAGAGGGCCGGATTTCCGCCTGGCGTGTTCAATGTGCTTCCCTGTGATCTCAAGAACACTCCTCCTATCGGCAAAGTCATCTGTGAGCATCCAGTTGTTCAGAAAGTGTCCTTCACCGGAAGCACGGCGGTGGGGAAGCTGTTGGCGAGCCAGTGCTCGTCGTCGCTCAAAAAGTTGACTCTGGAGTTGGGCGGCAACGGAGCATTTATTATTTTTGACGACGCGGACCTCCCGCTGGCCATCAATTCGTTGATGCAGTGTAAATTCAGGAGCTCTGGCCAGACCTGTGTATGTGCACAGCGGGTGTTTGTGCACGAGTCAATCTACTCGAAGGTTGCCGAGCTGTTGGCTGCACGAATCAAGAGCGACCTGGTTGTCGGCGCTGGCAGCGATCCCAAAGCGAACCTGGGTCCGCTGACGACCTCTCGCTCTGTTGCGAAAGTGCAGTCGCATGTCAGTGACGCTCTTGCAAAGGGTGCTAAGCTGGTAGTAGGAGGCGGTATACCCCGCCATACCGACCCTAATGGGTATTTTTTCGAGCCCACGCTGCTCACCAACTGCAACGAGGAGATGGACATCAATGCACAAGAGACTTTTGGTCCCGTGCTGGCCCTATACAGCTTTCGTACTGAAGAAGAAGTGCTGCAGCGGGCCAACGCGACCACTATGGGTCTTACGTCTTACTTTTTCACCGAGAACGCAAACAGGATCTGGCGATTGTTTGAAGGGCTCGAGTGTGGTAATATTGGCATCAATACAGGGATGACTACCAGTGCAGAAGCGCCATTCGGGGGCTGGCACGACAGTGGATACGGAAAAGAGGCGGGTCTCGGCTACGCTGTCAACGAGTATCTCAAGGTAAAGACGGCTACATGGAGAGTCGAGTTAGATCCCACACACATCCCAAGCTAAGTTATACATTGCCAAAAACTAATTTATCCATTGCCGATGCTCTAGATTACTGGCTTGCGATGGCTAATTTTGTTATAATAAAAATGATATTGTACAGACACGAGATCCGTCAACAGATTCGTAGTCACAAACTCGATGAAAATGAAGAAAAAAGAGTTCGTAGTCAAGTCTAATAAATATTTCCTAGTATTCACGCAATGGCCGTCTCACATGCTCGTTTGTCGCTGTTGGCGGCGTTTCGCGATGTGAATGTCTCTTACGAGCAGCACCAACAGAGGAGCGAATCTCTGGAGAAGGACTTCTGGATGGACTTTGCGAGGTGCTGCCAGAACGCCTTTCGCGGCTACTCCTGCGAGGACTTCGTGAATGCTGCTCTCTGGTCCGTCTCTGATCGACAGGCGGGCTCCTGGAGCGTCTATTCGTGTCTCGAGAAGGGCTGCGATCTCGCAGTTGTTGGGTATCAGAGCCGTGCATTCGCATTCGACGACTGTAGGGACTCATAGAGCGGGAGTCTGCACGGTTTGGTGAGCGTCGACGACTGTCTGGACTTGGCGAACGACGACGACTGTCTAGACTTGGCGAACGACGACGTCTATCTGGACTTGGTGAATAACGACGTCTATCTGGACTTGGTGGGCGACGACGCCTACCACTGGCGCCAGAGTCCCGCCATCTATGGCTGCCGTATGTCTTTCTATAGACTTCGCCCATTGCTCTCTTCATGTTGTCATTGAAATGTGCTTTTGCAGCGGCCAGTTCATGAACTTGGTGACTCTTGAGGGTCCGGGTGTCCACCTCGTCGGTCTGACGAGCGAGAAGTTTGCCGCGCAGCTCGTCCACCTGTGCATCGATATCATCATCCTCCAGACCCTCCTCTTCGAGCTGCTCCCTCAGCTCCATGCACTTGACCTCTACTGCTCTCTTCCGATCATGATCAAGAATAGCTTGGTCTACATGGCGATCCGAGATGCTGCTGAACACCTTAGCGCCCTCTCGTTTAAGCCGTTGCCGATAAGCGTACTGGCCCTCCCATTCTGTGCGGTGTGCAACGTTGCGCTGTACGTAGCCATTTGTGCCAGTTCCTCTGGCAGTCGTAAGCCCAATACCGTTGTACGACATTTCTGTATAACGGCAAAGCTCAAAAATGATTATACAACATTGTCTACGAAGCCACGTCAGCCGTGCGGATTCCCGATTAGGCAGTGGAGTTCAGGAGGTAGAAGGCACCGTAGAGCTGGTGTGAATGAAACCAAGCAGCTAGCTAACGGGGGCGTCGTGAGGATTTTTATTTTTGTGTTATCATGACGTTTATGTTGCATACTATTCCGTCAGAGCGTCTGCGTTGTCGACTCCGATTTGCGGTGCCACTGATGTCAGGCCAGGTCTTTAGCAGCAGGGTGGGCAGCCAGCCACAGTGGCTCCCAGGCTCAGAAGTCCGGTCAGTCAAGCAGCCGGATCAGCGGTACAGAGTCAAAATCATACATATGATAAAAGCTGTTTTCGTGCTCATGACAGGTCGGACGGGTCCGGGCCGACTCGGGACACCCCGCACTCGTCATGACAGCTGATGGTTGCAGGCCCCGGATCCGCATCCGGAAAAACTCAATTAATCCGATGCACGTCTCAACGCTCCACGAGAGCCCCGTCCAGTCACGCCACTTCCCATACGACGGGGCTGCTGAAAAAATATACTGGCATGGTGTACAGATCAGTGGCTGGAACTCATTGGTCTAGAGCCTGACTGCCAGCTGACTGCCAGCTGGCTGCCATGGTTGGGGGGAGTGAGCTGAGAGTGCTTGGAGTGGGCCATACCCACCCAACTGGTGGGCCATTTCTGCTCCATGCAGGTGCGAAAAAGCGGAACAATTTGCAGCTTTACACTGCGACCAGAGCCACAATTGGCAGGCCACAACCCCGCAAAAGCGCCAAATGGCGTGTCAACAGGCCCTGTCAGCAGGCCCTGTCAGGCGGAACCAAACTCAAAATGGGTCCACTATTAGAGTTCGCAGCGGGGTTGGTGATTTTTTTTCATGAAGTCATCATGCTGGGGGCCTGCATGCAACCCTACGCATTCGCTGGCACAACAATTTTGACCGCCCTCGGGGGCCCCCTCCCCCCTCCCGGATCGTTTGCGGCGGATTCTGCTGTACAGAACTTGCCATTGTGACTTGTAGTGCCCCACACGCCAACCATTGAGCGGTAGATTGATCATGTCTTCTCTCAGGGAGTGCGTCAGCCAGATTGCCGCCGAGTTCGCGGTCACGGACGACTGTCTGAACCGGTGTGTGCAGCATTTCATCGACCAGACGGTTACTGGGCTGTCCGAGTCGGCAGCCACCAACAACAGGGGAATGCCCATGATCCCCACCTTCGTGACGTCGGTGCCGGACGGGTCCGAGAAGGGCACGTTCCTGGCAGTGGATCTCGGAGGCACCAACTTCCGGGTGTGCTCGCTGGAGCTCCACGGCGACTCGACCTACAGCATGGTTCAGGAGAAGGAGCCCATCCCGCCAGCGCTCATGAAGGGCAGCGCCAAGGACTTTTTCGGCCACCTGGCGGACCGCATCGAGAAGTTCCTCAAAACGCACCACGGCGACCGCTGCCAGACTGAGGCCCAGAACCCCGACACCCTCAAGATGGGCTTCACATTCTCGTTCCCCGTGGACCAGACAGCGCTCAACAAGGGCAAGCTGATCCGGTGGACCAAGGGCTTTGACATCAAGGACGCGGTGGGCGTCGACGTGTGCGAGGCGCTCCAGAGCGAGATCGACGCCCGCAAGCTGCCAGTGCACGTCTCGGCCCTCGTCAACGACACGGTGGGCACCCTCATGTCGCGCGCGTACTCCAAGCCGTCGGACGGCCAGACGCTGATCGGGTGCATTTTCGGCACCGGCACCAACGGCGCCTACAGCGAGCGCATCAAGAGCATCCCCAAGTTCGACGGTGCAGCCCACCCCGAGATCACCGACAAGATCATGGTCATCAACACCGAGTGGGGCTCCTTCGACAACGAGCTGCTGCACATCCCCAACAACCGGTTCGACAAGGCTCTCAACCTCAACACGCCCAACCAGGGCTTCCATATGTTCGAGAAGCGCATCAGCGGCATGTTCCTTGGCGAACTCCTGAGGCTGGTGCTGGTGGAACTCCGTGACAAGGGCCTGCTGTTTGATGCCCAGCCCGGCAACGGCAACCTCGATACCGCGTGGTCGGCAGACTCGTCGGTGCCGTCCGTCATCGACAGCGACGACTCCGAGGGGCTCGTCACCGCCGACAAGGCCATCCACACTGCATTCGGGTTCGACACCACGCTGGAGGAGCGCCAGGCCATCAAGGTGGTGGCCAACGCCATTGGCACCCGCTCCGCGTACCTGTCAGCCATTCCTGTCGCGGGCCTCGTGGTGCACACCAAGGCGCTCGAAAAGTTCGACAAGATTGACGTGGGCGCCGACGGCTCGGTGGTGGAGTTCTACCCGCGGTTCCAGGAGAACATCCACGCAGCGCTCCGCAAAACGGTCATTGGCGCCGACGAGAGCCGGATCTCGATCGGCATTGCCAAGGACGGTAGCGGGGTGGGCGCTGCACTGTGCGCGCTGGTGGCCAACTGAGTTGTATATAAGTAAATATCTTGTCAGCACTGCACGATGTTGAATTTTGTTGAAATGTGAACTATTGAGAGTTATCAACTGCGAGAGTCGCAAGACAATGCTCCTTAGCATTGTAACATCAGCATTGTAGCATTGTCTGGCGACTCCGTCGCGCTGTAGCAACTGCTACGCAGTTGTATCGTGGATTCTTCCAGCAGTAGGAAGCACTGGTACTGAACTATCTATTTCAGATCGGTTTATTAAGTTAGCCGGTTCTGAATAGTTGGTTGCGAATGTATTCTGAATATATGGAATTGCTTAAGTCTACGAACTCAACCTCAACTGCGCACCAGTTGCTACAGCGCGACGGAGTCGCAAGACAATGCTCCTTAGCATTGTAACATTGTAACATTAGCATTGTAGCATTGTCTTGCGACTCCGTCGCGCTGTAGCAAATGCTACGCAGTTGTATCGTGGATTCTTCCAGTAGCAGTCTGGAGCTGTCAGTAAAACAATTCTTAGTTCTGAAATATCTACTTCGGAACGATTTAATAAGCTAGCCGGTTCTGAATAGTCGATTCCGAATATATTTTTCACTATATGCAACCTCTAATGCACGACTCTCAATCAACTGTGTGGCAGTTGCTACAGTGCGACGCAAACCCCACCTTGCATTGCAGATTGATATTGACTAACTGCAGTCACAATGCACTTGCTTAGACACACTAACACCAATTGGCATTAGAAATATATATTTGTCATCCGTCTTTCTGGCTTATTCTTCACACTATATCTTGTTCTGGGTGTTTATATATTTCGTCCTCAATGTGCTACTATCTGTTCCGAAAGCTGTTCTGATCTTAGTAGCAGTGGTTGTATTAAGGTTCAGTAGTGGGTTTCATTCACACGAGGGCTGGCCATCGCGATGTACTTGTTTATACCTAAATCACCGCCAGACTGCTCTTGCTGCTTTATATCATATCTCATTAATATACAGACGTAATAAATATTTGTGTATATATCTTAGTTTACAGCGGGAACATTGTTTATATGTAGCCCATTTTTGTTGAACTCAACTGTCCACATCCATGTCTCCCGGATGCGATTCGTCCCCATCGCCCTCCTCTTCTTCTTCGTCCTCTTCATCGTGCGACTGTTCTTCCTCTTTGATGAGCTGCTGTCGGTATCCAGGCGTTTCTTCCAACGACATGGCCCGCTGCCGCGCCATCTGTTCAGACGTGAAATCAATCACGCCAGTCCCTTCAATCTGCGAGCTTGCGACGACGTTGACCCCACTGCTTCCACTACTTCCACTACCACCACTACCACCAACTGGTCCTGCTGGTGGTGCTGGGCGGCTGCTTTCCCACAACTCTGAAACTTCCCTTGGGATGATCCTGCTATTGTTCTCAGACCGCCAGCTCTGTCGTCGGTTTTGAAACCAGATCTGCACAGTACGGGGCGTCATGCCGAGCTCCATAGCCAGCCGTAGTCTCAATTCTGAAGACGGGAAAAACGTCCGCCGAAACACCTCGTTGAGCTTGTTGACCTGCTGCGGGGTAGCCCGCCTGCGCTTCGGCTTGACCATCCGCCTCGCCTGGTCGCCTCGAGAGCTGATGTTGGGAGGTCGCGGCTGGATGGGCGGGTGGCCAGTCATGGCGTGCAGATGGGGTGATTCGTCAGAATGGATCCTGGCTCTGAACGACGTCCGGCTCGGGCCAGGCGCCACTGAGCTGAACTCGAGCGACGACAGCGACCTGGTTCGACTAGGGCTGTCCCGGTGAAATGAGGCCTCCCCATGCTGCAAAAGAGGTCCATGAGCAAGTTGCTGTTGCTGTTGCTGTTGCTGCTGCTGATGCTGATGCTGCTGATGCTGCTGCTGCTGATGCTGATGCTGTTGATGTTGTTGATGTAGAAGTTGCTGCTGTTGCTGAAGCTGCTGTTGCTGATGTTGCTGCTGCTGCTGCTGCTGCAGCGGTCCACCAGAAACAGGAACAGCTCCTGTAACGACGGTCCCTGGCTGAAGGTGCTGGCCAGGCGGCATATTCACAATCATGACGGGAGCTGGTCCTGAGGGCGGCTGCCCTGGAAGGCCCTGCTGCATCATAGGAGGAGGTCCTGACGGATATACCATCTGCTGCATCTGGGGAGGAGGAACATAAACGACAGGCGTGCCTGGATATGGAGGTGACGGAGCTCCATGGTACACGTAATAGCCAGTGGGAGAATGAGGACCAGCCACCTGTGGTGGAGGCATCTGGCCCTGCGGAGGTCCATACCGGTATCCATGGTCCACGTAGCCATACTGGGGCATCTGGGGCATCAAGGGCCTCGCTGGGGGAGGGGGAGGAGGCGGGCCTGCCATCTGCATTTGAGGATGTTGGGGATGCTGGTAGTACACATATGATGGAGCCATCAGAGGTGGCGGTGGCTGCTGGTGGATAGGAGGTCCTGGCTGGGGCATTGGCTGCCCAACTGGAGCCCCTAACTGTCCATGCTGTCCATGCTGTCCATGCTGGATCAAACCAGCAGGCCGTGGAGGTCCCATTGGGCTGGCCTGCTGGTCTGGAGGATACTCTGGCTGGAAATGCTGTGCCTGGCGTGGTTCCTGGCGCTGCTCACGGTACTGAGGGGGCTGTGGATGCTGCTGGTACTGCTGGCGCTGGTCGTGCAGAGGCTTGTCTTGGGGCCTCAGCGGTGCAGGCTGTATTGCTACAGGACGGTCCTTGCTGCCAATATACTGGGGTTCCGACTGCCTGCGAGGAGTCTCAGCCGGAGAATGCTGCGCGCTTTGAGGCACCGACTGGGGTGTTGGATGGACTGCCAGAGCCCTCGCTGGCTGAAGAGTCTCTGCCGGTACATTGGGCTTGATAGCTGTCGCTGGAACCGAACGAGGCGACAACTTTATCTGGCTGTCCGAGGCAGCTCGTGTTGGTACAGGTGCAACTGACGCCGGTCCACTTGGTGCAGGTCCACTTGGCGCAGGTTCACTTGGCGCAGGTTCACTTGTAACTGCTGGTCCTGCTGGAGCTCCTGATGCTGTGAAGGCTGCTGGAGCTGCGGGAGTTGTTGGAGCTGCTGAAGCTGCTGGAGCTGTGGGAAGAGCTGCTGAGGTACCAGCAGCACCTCTACTAACAGCCGATTCGCCAGCAGGCCCAGGTTGAATGCTTGCAGGGTACTGTCTGTCTTTTTCAGAGTCGCTACCATGACGTACGGGATGTATGTCTGCAGGAGGTCCCAGATCCGACGGTACAGGAATGCCACGGTGGACTGGGTTTACCTTGGGATCCTGCTCGATGCTCACTGACTCTAGTAACGACTTTAACGACGGCAGCACTGGCTGTAGACGGGGTCTGGTATCCGTGGAAGTCGGGCTCTGTGGAGACGAGTCCGTCAGCGTACGGGTACCTGACGATATCGGAGGCACTGCGCTGCTGTCGCCAGAACTTGCACCACCCGACGGATTCCTACTGTGTGACGCCGACCTGTTGTACGGTGGAGGCGTCGGTGGAGTAATTGGAAGAGGCGCCGGGAACGAGTGGCCTGGCTGGATATGACCAGAGTGACGCAGATGGTACAGCTCGTAGACCTGCTGTCTGTCAAGACGAGGCCCTTGCGGGGTGTAGTGACTGGCAATGGCGGGATTGGGGCCCAGCACGGAGGTGGTAGGCGCCAGCGACGAAGCAGGAGTTGCGGTCGCTACACCAGCGCTTGCAGTTTGCGGAGCAGCACCGCCAGTCGCGGTCACGGCAGAACCGCTAGCACTCAGAGGCGGCAGTGCGACTCCAGCAGTGCCCATTGAGGGAACAGGCGACCTAGACGAGTTGGAATCCCGGGATGACGACCTCGGAGGAGGTGCATCCATCAATCAGCGCACTCAGGAGCAACCGCACAACGGCACAAATGCGATGGGCAGAGGCTGTGGATAGAAGGAAGGTCAAAAACACACAAAAGTGCACGCACACGCCCGCAGGTCAATTAGCAGCTAGCAGTAGCATTCGACAGGCAAGCAGGCGGCAAAGCAGCTGGTGGTCACACACAAGATCACACTTCAGTTTAGTCCCATAAAGCCAGCCCGACTGTGAGCTACCAAATTCGTCTGTCGGCACCAAAAAGCGCCAATTGTACCAATTGCCCACTCTCTCACAGAGACCTAGAGGGGGATTTTTGGTCAAACTAGCGAAAACTAGCCGTCAAAAACCACCCGACAACCGGATCAGTCGAGTCACTGGCAGTCCAGCACTATTAGGCACAATTAAGCTTTAGGCAGGCACGACAGCAGATAGCAGCAGCAGGCGAACTATGCCGTGCGAAGATCACTCGAAAATGCTGGCGGTGGATCAAACACGGACAATGAGATTGGCTATGCTTTTTTTGGAGCGGTGAGCTCACACGAATTGCTATGTTTCGAGTGGAATAGAACTCTTGCACAGACCACCAGTAGTCGAAGCGTACCTCGGTAGAGAGCTGGTGAGCCGAGCAGCCAACGACACTTTTTACAGAATAAAACGAGGAATTGCCAAAAGGTCAAAAGAAAAGTCCAAATGGGCCAAATCACGCTGTACGGGACGGGCTCTGCACGGTGAGGAGTGGTGGCCTGGCAATCTGTTCCCTGGCAAAGAGCGGACGACTGACAGATGCGGTCTTTTGGATGGAGGAGCAGCAGTCGCTGGAGGTGCCAAAGCAGGTCAGAATGCACAGGGCGGTCAGCACGACATTAAATACAAAATAAAACAAAAATACAAACTGCCGTTTGCAAACTGCTGGCCATGGCGGACATGGATTTATTATATATATATCAGTCCCCAGAGGCAATTGTGGAAGGAGGAGCGATCGGCCAAGCCAGTGCCAAATGGGATAAGCGCACGCTAACCCCAACCGTGGGAGGTGCATTTTCATCACCAGAAAAACAACCGTCAGTCGCAAAAAGCAATGCGGGCATTTCTTTTTGCACACGACGACTCCGAGAACCACCTGGTAGTGGTGAAGCATTCTGCTAGTTAGCTAGCGCACCTGGTGGTGCAGCTGGCAACAGCAGGAGCAGGATTGGCGCGTAGCCCTGTCGCTGGCGTGTGCGTGGCTGGCTGGTGTCAGACTGCAAAGGCGACTCGAAACTTGAAGGCAGTTCCCGGGGGCGCAACCACGGCATTACACGGGCATACTAGCATACCGGGCCCGCAGCACAGTCGTTCGAACCTACGCACAGTACAGCCAGAAAACCCATGCTCAGCTGCTGGACCGCACCGCGGATCCATTGTTTGGCCCCGTTGCTTTTTTGCCAACCTACCCCGTATTGCGCAGCTCGTACATGATATGTATGTAGGTGGCAGTAGGCCAACAAACTTGAGATGCATATGTAAGCGAGTGCCCTGAATGAGAAAGTAGATCACCGTTGCTTTTTTTCCAGCCAGCGCACCACCCCAAAAACAACCGACCCCTGACGGTCAGTCTGTGGACAATTGACAGGCCCGGCCGATATTAAATGGCTACTGCAGCTACACACCGCGGCCTGTGCACTTTGCCGTGTGCTCTCTGGTCATGTACAATTGTCGGCTGCACAATGGGTGGGTTTGTGCGACGCCCTTGTCACCGCTATGCGGTGGAGCCACCTGCACGGTGTGGTCAGCCGTATGTCACCGAGGGATGCTGCCCAAACGCCGGCGGGACCACGGCGCTGTCAATCCAGGGTCTGAGGGGCCCTCATCGTGTCAGCCACCACCGCCGGCTGGGCCATGTTATGTTTTGAGTGCACCAATTGACAGTTGTCTGAGCGGTTTCAAGTGTGCGTGTCAACGCCGTACCCAGTAAAGATCTTGACAGATCCAGCCCATGTTGCATGCATCTCCAGCGCATTGCATGTTTGGGCGCTGCACCTGCACGTCCCAAGTCGGCTGTTTATGAACCGCCTTTTGGGTTAATTAATTTAGGGGGCATAGCACAATTAATGAATCCCTGCTGCGAACCTGGCTGGCATACCACGCGTACGCCACTCCACGACGGCCAGCGTGAAGACACCGGAACAACTGCCGGTTGCTGGCCCGGCAAATGACGGCGTTGGGCACTCGCCCCACTGCCCACGGCGTTCCCAGAACGGCAATAGCAGCGAACGATGGTGCTCGCAGTTTGAGAGCCCAGGCATGGCACCCGACGATGATCAAACGGTCGGGCTGTCAAAGGCCGATCGCCAGCATGCCATTGCAGTGGCAGGAGCGGCGCGTCCGGTGCTGTCCTGATTAGAACCCCGGCGTTCGTGTTGCGCTGGGGCCAGCGGCACTGGTTGCGCGCCTGTGTTCAGCGGAGCTGGGAGTAGCACTTGCACTGTTATTTTTTTGCTTTTTGTTTACTTTTTCCGCGCTTTTAACTTTTCTTTTGTTTTTCCTGCCTCTGCTGGTGTTTCTTATTTTATTTTTTTGTATTTAGCTTGGCAATGTCGAGCTCGTTCCTGGTCGTCTTTTTCCGTGTTGTTGCTGTAGTTTGGCCTTGTTTGTCCGTCCGTTTCATCCTCAGGGGCTGCTTCGTGGTCCCGCTTTGCGGTACCGCCGTTTGTTTTGTTTAGCGTATCTTGATTGTTTACGTATGTGGCCTGTGTTTCGTGTTTTGGTTGTTCTTGCCGGTGTCTCACCGATGGCTGGTGGTACATTAATTAATATGGCAGGCCAGGCATCTTTCTGAAACTTAATTTCGTGCCTGTGCATAGGTTTAATATCCGTTAGCGAGCTGCATGCATTGACGATGGCACATATTTGCCGGTTGTTTGTGTTTCAACCCGCTGGATGTAGCCGGACCGGTGTTTATTGCCCACCTCGCGCATTTCGGTGTTGCTTATCTTGACTGGGTACGGACTGTCTTAGCGGCCAGCGACTAACTGCCTGAAACAACCTTGCATGCATGGTAGCCGAGACATCACCACCTAGGCGAGCGGGGGGAAGGGGGAGGAGGCTGGGCGAGTCCCGCGCTCAGTCTCAGAGTCAGGCCCTTTGTTGACGTTTTAGCCGAGCCATCGTGACCAAACAAAACATCCCCACTCGTGCCCTCCACCAGCCGCTAATTTGAGCGATCTGGCGAGCTGCTGTCGCGGGGCGCTGGTCGGTGGAGCTCAGGTGCGCCTCCTGCGACTCTGGTGGATAGATCTGGCAGCACCTGCAGTTCCAACCTACCTGCCGACATAAGGCCAACCAAGGACCAACGAACACAATTAAACACAAGCGCAATTATATTGCCAACAATTTGCTAAATAATACCAACTACCGTCGCTACTGCGCCAGCCAGTGGTCAGCGTCTCCTCAAGACGCCAACAATAGTGAGAATGGGGGTCTGCTAGGCGGGAATGAGGCCAACTAAGGGATGAAAGTGGGTCGCGACACGAAATGGGCGGCAGCAAATGGGACCCGGCCAGCTTAGACTGCGAACTAGTGGGATCAACTCAGCACATTGGCCCCACAACACGCGAAGCTTATAATCATATTCGAGCTAGCATTCAATGGCACTGGTTGCAGGGGATTCGGCTGGCTGCCAAGACTCTAGTTGGCGGACCATGAAAGATCCACCCAAGTTGGTGCTGTTAACTTACTTTGACAGTCAGAGACTAGCTATTTAATACTCGCAGATATGGGTCAAGTTGCAATTATGCGAATACGATATCGACCACACTAGTCGTTGGACCAAATCGTGAAACGATGAATTGAGTTAGTTGTACAGAGATCTTGCGACTCCATCGCGCTGTGGCAACTGCTGCGCAGTTGAGGCGAGGATTCTGGCAGCGAGGTACTCCAGCAGGAGCTTGTAGTACAGTTTGGACATTTGTAGTGGTATTGCTGTAGCGGTATAGTTGTAGCGGTATAGTGGCAAGAAAAGTGATTCGCCGAAGTGGGGAAGCAATTGAATGACCGCCTGTGTTTTATTGTGTGGAAAAAACAACTGTGTGGAACATTTGTAACAGCTGACATGGCTCCAATAGCGGACTGCCTCTTAGCGACGTCGGTAAACTCGGTCACCTAAGTCCGTTTCTACCATGTTGGTTTAGTCGGGCATATTCTTTTTGATTTAGGACAGTTTTGAGGCCAAACTTTATTTGGTTGCTATTATCATTAACTATGCTGGTGGTCTGTAGGGGCCAGACTCTGTGTGGAATGGGCCAAATGTCTGCAGTTATTGTCGTTGCTGGCTGTCGCAGGGCCACAAGTTTCTGCTCACAATGGCTTTATAGTCGGTCGTGTCTGAGGTTCTCCAACTGGAATTGCGCTCTGGAATTCTCAACCATGTGGAACTTCCAGCCAGGCTGATTTAGTTGTCCGATATTCGTCTCTCCAGAAATCGGTGCTCGTGTGTCTCCTGGCGTTGCTGCTCGTGGCAGACAGTCCCTTGGGTCGTGTCTGCTGCCGCCTTTCCCTCGTCTCCATGTGGCTTATGCAGTTAATAGGCGTATCTTGCCTAAGGGCTGGGGCTGTAAAAAGCAAAGGAGGCTGCATTCATCTACACATGGTCGACATGCGGTAGTGGCTGCCTGGATAGCTGCAAACAATGGCTGCTACAATTTACATCCCAGCTTTAGTACTGCCGCTAGCGCCGGTTGTCTGCTGCTAGTCGTTGCACTAAGCGGTGCGCTAGTGTCTGTGCATGCGCCGACAAAAGAGATCTCATGCACCGTCTCGTTCAGGGCTCTCTGCACGCTAGATCTCTGGATCTCCATCTCCGTGTGGCTTGCAGTGCAGACGGCTGCAACTTGCAGCATCGTTACGGCAGGCGGCCAGCGGCTGCTGGCGACTCTTGGTGGTTACGTGGACTTTAGGTCTGCTGGCCCCTGCTAGTGCTTTTATTGGTCTCGATATTTTTAGCATTTAGGTCTTGGCAGTTGGTCTTTTGCTAGTTGGGCGGTGCTTTGTACCGTTGTTCTTTTATGTTACATCCACATCACCACATGCAATTCACCACCTGTCGATCGCCGCCCGGTTGGACTTCGCGCTTCGATCGGTTTCATCCTGACTGACTTCCGTTGCTGCTACCTGTTTTGATGCCATGTCGTCTGCAATTAATGGGCTGCTGCATTTTCTGCACCTGTCTGCACTGGTGGCTCTGCGCGTATGATGCAAGGACAGTTGCCTTTTACTGAGTCCGTTGTTTCATAAGCAAGGGGGAGGGCGGGCTATCGAAGACGATCGACATCTCCCTGTGATTATTTCATCCCTCTGATCAGTTGCTCTTGTAATATTAATTTACTCGCTGCTTTAGTTAGTTTCTGCATGTAGTTTCTTTCCTCTTCTGCCTGTCTGTTTTGGGGTAGTTATTTCCATCCTAGTTGAGCCTGTTCTACGTACTGTGGGTTTGTCCTCAGTTCACTCTATTCTCGCTCTACAAATCTGATTTTTTTATCAATGCTTGGTGGTGATTTGCCTCGTATTTTATTAAGATAATATTCTCTTGGACTCCTTTGCTCACTTTGCTCTGTTGGCGTATTCGCATTCTTATTCGAGCTCTTGATCTCGTGATTATCTCAGGGCCCTCATCGTCTGACGTCTTTTTCAATCTTCTTTTCGTTTATCATCTCTTTTTCTTCTTTTTTGTATTCTTTGTTTTCCACAGTGCTTCTTTTGCTATTGTCGTTCCCTGTTGGTTTTTTTTTGGTTAACCTGCTATTATCTTCTCTGGTCGACTATGATCTGCGATAGACAATGCATTGAGCCCCCTTGATCTTCAATTAGATCCCGGAATCATTGTATCTGTGATCCTTTTGATTTCTCTGACACCATAGTCTGTGTCGAATATCGGTTATTGTGCTGTTGCCGATGCATCTGTCTAATTCCTTGACTTTTTTCACTAAATTTCAAATATATCCAGCAAAGGGGGCTCTGCCCCTGCGACTCCGTCGCGCGGGAGCAAACTGCTGCGCAGTTGAGTTTGTGTTAGTATTCGCAACTTTATACGAGACGGGTTAAGTCCTAAATCCCATGGTCGAGTCACGTTTACCAGCGTCCACGGCTCAACTGCGCAGTAGTTGCTACAGCACGACGGAGTCGCGAAACAGTCTTCACAACGGAGGTAGCTATGTACAACATTAGAGACACAATATGGTGCCGTGGTATTGATCCATTTTCGCTGCAGAATATTTGGCTTGAATGCGAATGTGTACCACTATTTCCTATGATTTAGTTCCCATGAAACAGGCTTCATGACGTCAATGTCGACACCCGGTTTTTTTTTGCTGTGACTTGCAGATTTGCCTGAAATGCGCTTTAAGGATATCCTCGACCGCCGTTACGAGCATTCGAATCTGCATTAGAATTCCCACATAGCAGATTCTTATATCGCGCCTAATCTATTTTATTTCATCTGCGAATCATTTGTTATTTCGCTCCACTCTCCTATGCCTAAGTGCTTCTGGGAGCGTCTGTTCATTCCCTTTGGCCGTATCTTGCGAGTGTGCTTGACTCTGCCCTCTGTACGCCTTCCGTTATTTGTTTCTTGCGCATTTAACCGTTTGTTCTGAGCTCTTTCCCTCTAATTTCTCTTGGTCGTCCTGCATTTCCTTTTAACACGGCTTCCTTAGCCTGACGTGTGCCATTTCGCCCAGTTGAAGCTTACCTCCAACGTGTATATTTTTGTTTACAAGATTTTTATCATATCTGTATTCAAAGTCATTTAACATTGCAGGTTTGACTTTGAATTAATCTGTAGAGAACACATCTCTAGTACTGACGCGCACTTACCACCACAAAAGTCGAGCATTTGCATTCTCTTCTAGAATTACGTCTGCCACTGATAATCATCAACTTTCACTCTGTTTGCTTAAACTACCTTGCCAGCACATCATATAGAACGCCCTAGGATGTTTGGGATACCATTTATATACTTTCACTAATATGTGGTCGTAAGTAAAAGAAACACAATGTGTGTCATGTGCAAAACATATCAGCCCACATTTGTCGCTGCAGCTACGCCAGTTCTAGTACGGGCTCGACTTAGTATGCTGAGCCAACGATAAATAGTTATAACAGTCATCACATGTTCAGTAGTTTTCATAGTCATAGGCAATACAGCTATGTTTTTAATCTTGTTTGTGTCTATTGGTCAGCAATCAATGGAGAGTATTTCCACTTGCAAAGACAGTTATAATTGGTCAAATGTTCATCAGACACCTCACAGAAGCTGAGAAATGCCTGATTTGCTTATTTGACATTATTCGGTTGATTTTCAGTCATACTTGTACTGTGTCTCGAATATTGCGAGAAAGGTCATAGGCTAATGGAGCCTATCCACTGTCAAATGCCCATTTACATTGAACAATCGACATTCTCAATGATCCGCCGTAACTACTTCTGTGAGTTTAAGTCAAAGGTCAACAGACTCTACGCATAACGACTATGATGAACTTCATTTTTAATAATAAACCTCCATTCCATTTATTCATCTATAAATACCCGGTGGCGTCCAGCGCCTTATGATGTTATAATACACAGCGAGCGAATCGAAGTCAACTTTTTAGAGAAGCAGAGCAGCTGCTGCTGCCACCACGGCCGGTAGCACGACAGCGTTCACCAGTGATCCGCTGCCGGTCTCTACCTGAGACGGCGCCGTGGAATTGCTTAGACTGCTGTTTGATGGAGCAGGCGAAGTGCTGTTGACCAGAGCAACAACTCCAGAATTCTGGGCTGCAATAGTCGATACAATCGAAGGAGCGACGGTCGACAGACTGGTAGGGGCGCTCAGCGTCGCTTGCTCAGTAGTAGCTCCCAGAATTTCAGTAATATATTCAGTCACTGTGATCTGAAAGGTGGAGGTGACATCAGCCTCAGATGAAGCAGCAGCAGCCGCTACTGATCCGAGTGCGATAACTGACAAAAGACTGTACATTTTTTTTGGTTTAGAACGAAAGACTGACTGAAGTTGGGTTGAAAAGATTTGATTTTTGTTCAGCTAGTTCGGGTCCGATCCACTTATATATCGGTGCCCCCATCTCCGAGTGAAAAAAAGCCGGTATAGCTAGTCCTCAGTTTACGCACGCATGAAGTTGCAGCTGGTCCAGAACTGGTGAATTGGCTGCCTGTTGCGGCCGTGCATATGCACCTCTAAACGGCGCTCTCATTAGAAGGGAAATCCCAAACCACGGTAACAAGCAATCAGAGCAGACTGACTACGGGTTATCCCTTCAAAATCACTGCTGACATGTCCTAGAAAGTCCAATAGTACAATGCTGCGATTAGCTGCAAAATCTGGCTGACCTCGAAGGCAATTGTCCTTAACAACAGCAAAAGACAAGCAGTTGGCTGTAAATGGCTCTGTATCCCTGACCCTTGTCCGAATTTGTCCGAAAGCGGCTATTGCCGAAATGGGTAAATGGTCTGTGCAACACTACTATTTCCCCCAAACAGGCAACTCCCAATCCGGACGCCCTTGCCCCGCTTTGCTGCTAATTAGTCCTGCCCTGAGACAATATAACCGAGTCAGGACAGAAACGACCAGAACCGGAACTGCTGTTTTATTTTTTCCGCGCTATTACTGCGCTACCTGCTAGAGCTACTCAGGTTTGCCTTGGTCGGCTCTGTCCTGGCTTCGATAATAAGCCTGACGTCGCTTGCTT
The DNA here is from genome assembly GCA_030569235.1 of Sugiyamaella qingdaonensis. Classification (NCBI taxonomy): domain Eukaryota; kingdom Fungi; phylum Ascomycota; class Dipodascomycetes; order Dipodascales; family Trichomonascaceae; genus Sugiyamaella; species Sugiyamaella qingdaonensis. The sequence continues at coordinate 24,346 of JAJMKI010000017.1, forward strand.
TCAGCAGCAGCAAGCCTCTCGGAGCTGCAGAACCGCAAAACTGCAGAACTGCAATTCTGCAAAACCGCGGCACCGGTATATTTCAGACTGCCCGTGCCCATCTTTAGGTTGAGAAGTTCTGCTTGGTTCTGTGGTAACGTGCAATCGTGAAAGTGCATGTCGTAGAGTCGTACTGGCCGGTTGCGGCTAAACTCAAGCCGAGGCAGCGGGTAATGGGTAACGGCTCGCCGCTGCGCGGATATGTGTCCAAATGCCGGGATTTACATTGTCAGTTTAGGATCGGTACTAGTATACGGACCTGCATTGTAGCGCTTGCTGAAACTGCTATATTAGCGTGATTTGCCGTCAACTTTATATTTTGGGTTATTTGCATGTGAGATGGACGTATTTGGCGCGCAGCAGTCATGATTACTAGGGAGATATCTATGCGTACTAAATAGCCATCATGCATGCATAGTTGACAGGCGTCGTTCAAGCGTATAACACCGGAATGTCAATCCCGCACAAAAAGAAAGCAACCTGAATAACATGGCAATTCTCAAAAGACAACCACATCAAGACAAAAGAAAACGGGAAGACAAGAACACAGAAGCAGAAATCAATATAACTGAGAACCCAAAGCCAGACATCCGAAGTAATGTACCTGACGCAATTGCTGCAGGGTCGCTTTGTCGCTTCTATACAACGATAAACGCCGCCCTTTGAAGCAGAGCAGCAGCAGAGACATGCTCTTAATGACTGTAACCATAACGAAGACAAACTAGACTGCATAGCATCTCGATCTAACGGCCTTCTCAAGCCAATAATACTTGAAAAGTGGACATCCCAGCCGACGTTGGCTTTCACAACGCGCAGGATGCAAGGTGGAGTTTGCATTCACTATTTACAGGGATTCAGACACTTCACCATAACAAAAACGAATCCATCTGGCACTTGAAACTCATGCCACATATAATCATCCAGTGGTATATTTTCATTCATCCACAATCCCATATACTAAACCGCAATGAGGTGTGTCCAGCCAAATCGCTGATGAGGCTCCCCGCATCTTGGGATTCTCCACACGTCACCCGGCTGGACCACAACATACACCCAGCGTAGCCTACAGACCACCATACAGCCGTGAAATTTTCTTCACCAGACTGTATACACTACTCAAAGGCATTATCGTCAATTGATCCGACATTGTCACAACAACTACAATGGACGCAGATAAGCTAGCCCGTCTCCAGAAGTCTGTCCGTATCGGCGGAAAAGGTACTCCACGACGAAAGGTCAAGCGAGCCACCAAGTCCGAGGGCGACGACAAGAAGCTCCAGGGTGCCCTCCAGAAACTGCATGTCCAGCCCATCACCGGTCTCGAATCGGTCAACATGTTCAAGGAGGACGGCACGGTGCTGCACTTCCCGCGTGCCACTGTCCAGGCGTCGGTGCCATCCAACACATTTGCAGTGTACGGCAACCCGGTGGAGAAGACCATGAACGAGATGCTGCCCGAGGTGCTGTCTTCCATGGGCCCTGAGTCACTGGAGCAGCTCCGCCAGCTGACCGAGCAACTCAAGGCGTCTGGTGTCAACCCGGATGGCTCTGCCAAGGAGGCTGAGGACGATGAAATCCCTGACCTGGTCGACGGAGAGAACTTTGAGGACCGAGTCGATTAAATGACCCCGCATTACGAGAGACGAACCATCGAAAAACGACGCTGCGATACATTGTATATATCACCAGTTTGTGTACTCAAGAAGGCCAGTCGCTGTTGATACTGTAGTAGCGTAGATGTAGCCCAGACAATTCGAAAAGAGTGAGTAGAGGAGGAGCATGCAGACCATGAACGAATAACAACGGGCTCTATAGAGTTGACTATCTCAATCCATCTACCGATTTCTGGAAAGTCAACGCCTTAGCAATGCTATAGGTTGGTACACTGATATCCCTACATTACGAAAGCGAGCAGTACTGTGTCCTCAAGGAACCATCAAGTTATCTTAATCAACTAATCGGAATAGACGTGATCGAAACAGCCAAGGAACCCATTGATATTATCATAACCATCACGCCTACTCTAAAACAGGAGCCTAGGCTATACTGTATCTTATCAAGTGCTGATTATGGAATAAGACCAGCACCGCAAGCCATTGTCTTGAACTCAATAAATCATATATACTCAAAATTCCAATACAATATCAATATGCCACTGTGAATGTACGACAAGTTATTATCACCGTACCATAATATCCAGGGCCATGCTAGCTCTAGTGTCAAAATTAATCAGTCGATTCTGATTGCCACATTGTGCAACTATATTTCCAACGAGCATTTTTGAGACTAGAAGCAATCAAAAGCATGTTTACTTAACGACGTCGAGTCCAGTTGTGTCCAGTCCAGTTGTGACACTCGATGCCCAGGCAATTACCGCGGCACCAGTCAACTAATTACCATGACACAAATCCAACCTCCAAGAGGATTGACGCTCAAAACATTGGAATACCATTGAAAGTCATTACTACGAGAATACTACACTGCTACTATATCGTCACTAGAATATTGCCGCTAGAATTCACAATTAGAATTCACAACTAGAAATTATCACTAGAATACTACCGTAAGAATACCAGAGATACTATACTGTCATATTGATTCCCGGGTGACCTGAACTTATCTTCTACAACAAAAGCTGCGTCTGCTTTAGATCTAGCCGGTACTCACCAGTCCATCGCTGCTCTGCAGTCTGCCAATCGATAACGTTAAAGATATTATTGACGTAACTAGCCTTGTCATTGTAATACTGCAAGTAATAAGCATGCTCCCATATGTCCACTCCAACAAGAGGTTGGCTGTTGGTTACCGGATCCTGGTTCTGTGTAGTCACAATCGCCAGACTATCTCCGTTCTTTACAAGCCACCCCCATCCACTCCCCTGGATCCCTAGCAGCGCAGCTCGAAACTCGTGTTCAAATGACTCGAAAGACCCCCATTGGGTAGAGATCGCATCCTTGAGTCTTTGACCGCCACGAGTTGCGTCCGAATCACCGGGGGCAAGATTCTGCCAAAACAAAGAATGGTTGACATGTCCTCCGCCGTTGAACTTGATAGTCTGCTGCAAGCCGATATCGGCCCTCACATCCCCAGCAGCCACAATAGTTTCAAGCTTTTCATATGCTGCATTAAGATTGTTCACATATGTTTGGTGATGCTTTGTATGGTGTATGACCATAATGTCCTTCGAAATGTATGGCTCGAGCGCCTGTATTAGATCAATACTTTATCCACACTTACATCGTAATCATACGGAAGAGCTGGGAGAGTGAACTTTGTCATTTTATGGTCATAAAAGGGAATTCAGTTGCCTTTTATAATGTCACCACAAAGGTATCAATTACCGCAAAGGTATAAATTGCTCAAAGTTACCACATCAGATCGAATAACATCGTCAGATAGAGTAGCTGCATCAGAAAGCACAAAGATGTAGAACAACCATATCAAGGAAAGCCAGATCATGTACCAGGGAGAGTAATAACAACAGAATAAAAAAGACATAGGAATATCGAATAATAGCACCAAAAGAGAGAACGCGCAATAAGGCTAAAGTAATACAAGCAGTCAACGTGTACGACTCACCAGTTCCGAAACAACCACAACCGCTATTAGAAGCCCAGACTTCGCTGGACACCGTAAAATTCGATGAAATTGATATCCATTTCCCCACTCTGAGCTATTCGGCAAATCCAACAAACCAAATGCCCTTTGACAGGATCCAAATTTAATGTAGACAGCGTGAACAATGCCATCAACAGAAACCACAGCGGAGCCACAATAACAGAGCACACCAATCAAAGCCAATGTCAATCATTCAAGCCATGGATTTGTCGACTGGCATCTTTTCAATCCAACAATGTACTCCACTATGCCATCAACGATAGAGCTTTTGAAGACTTTGCGTATCCTATTCGCAGAGAACAACGAAGTGTCGCTGACTGGTGGGATGTCTGTGTAGCTCAATTGCTCTTCAGGATACCAAAAAAAATTCCATTTTAATTACGTCGTAAAGAATAAATGCTTTCATTGCAACGTCTTCACGCGAAAGTCGCGGGTTCAACACAGCTAGTGATAAGCATGCGTCGTGTCAACTCCGCACCGCTACCGAGCATCTCGTCACTCTGCCAATGAAGGCGGTAAAACTATTCCAGAAAATAAAACCGTCATCAAATAATACAATCCCTTTGCTTACCGTGGTGGCACTTTCAGAGTCCTGAGCTTCTTGTTCGGTAACACACGCTGCATTACAGATGAGGCTCGGTAGGATCGACCCCACATACATGAGACGCCTTGGCTACGCCTGCTGCGACACGCGGACGATCTCCTCTGCCATTCCGAGATAAGTGCCTGTGTATCATCTTTCCATGCCTATCCGTTTCAAATGCTGCACTCGTGTTCTACTAGTGTCTGTTTTGTTTTTCTGCTATTTATACCACCTGCAGTCATATATCATCAGATTATACATTTTATCTACGGATTATATATTGTCTATGTCGTATATTATCGTTGTGGCTCTGCGCATCGTATTAGTTCCAACTGCAGCAACCGCGAGCTCCGTGAGCGCCGCAAGCATCGGAGTCAACTGGCCACGGTTTCAAGTACCCAGCAAATCAGAGCCAATACCGGCAGTGTAATTGCGTGTCAACACAGCAGTATTTTTCTGGCGAAAGCAAAGGAAGCACATGAAGCATAGAAGCACAACTACATCATAGATGCGCTATTTACATCCCCACAGTGGAGGTTGGGGTTGCACCTGCGGCATCTTACGCACGATATTGGGCTGGGTCGCATTAAAGTTGCGGTGAGTGCGATGGAATCGAGGCACTATATATATTGCTAGTGACCTGCCATCTTTCTTTCTTACCAACAACATTGAACAATGTCACTGAAACAGGAAGTTAATGCAGAGACTTTGCTTGCAAAGCTCCAAAGGACCACGCCAGACAATGCCGTCAAGTACCGGGCCAACCACCAGTATGTGAACAATGACTATGGCCACTATGTGAGTGAGCCCATTCCGCGATTCAAAATCGCAGAGAAGGGAATGGATTCTGCCGTAGTCCGTAAGGTCATTGCAGAGGAATTGGACCTGGATGGTACTCCAGCACTCAATCTGGCGTCGTTTGTCAACACCCACTTGGACGAGGATGCAGCCCAGCTCATCATGGACAACCTCACCAAGAATCTCGCCGATAGTGACGAGTACCCTGCGCTTATGCTGATGCACCAGAGATGTGTTGCAATGCTTTCGCGGCTGTGGAATGTTCCAAAGGGCAGTCTGGGAGTTGGCGTTGCGACCACAGGGTCTTCGGAGGCCATCCATCTGGGAGGATTGGCCCTGAAGCGCCGATGGGAGGCTGCCCAGACTGAGAAGGGCCGCGACATCTCCGCTGTCACTCCCAACATTGTGATGGGTGCCAATGCGCAAGTAGCACTCGAGAAGTTTGCTCGGTACTTCGATGTGACTGCCCGAATTCTGCCGGTCAAGGCCAACACCGAGTACGGGTTTGACCCCGAGGATCTCTATGAGAATGTCGACGAAAATACAATTGGTGTTTTTGTGATTCTGGGGTCAACCTACACGGGTCATTACGGTGATGTCACTGCCGTTTCCGATGTTCTGGACAAGATCCAAAAGGAGAAGGGCTGGGACATTGACATCCACGTTGACGGTGCGAGCGGGGCCTTGGTTGCGCCGTTCGTTACTCCTGACTTGGTGTGGGATTTCCGACTTCCTCGAGTCAAGAGTATTAATACTTCGGGCCATAAGTTCGGCTTGACAACAGCTGGTCTGGGGTGGATTATTTGGAAAGACAAGAAGTATCTGCCCAAGAATTTGCTGTTTGTTCTTCACTATTTGGGAGGCAGCGAAGAGACATATACTCTGAACTTTTCTCGTCCTGGTTTCCCAGTTATCCATCAGTACTATAACTTTGTGTCTCTGGGCATGGAGGGCTACAGAGGGTTACACGGAGCCTCAATGGCTAACGCCCGTCTTCTGTCGACCTTCCTCGAGTCTACTGGCTATTTCGAGGTTCTCAGCGATATTCACCGAAAGAACGGCGTCAAGGGATTTGTTGAGGGTGTGGAGGGAGATATTTCCCGCACCGACCATACATATTACAATGCTGGACTGCCGGTAGTCGCATTCAAATTGGCCGACTCATTTAGCAAAAAGTACCCGATGATTCCTCAGCAGGCCATTTCGACTTTGTTGAGAGGCCGTGGCTATATCATTCCGAACTATAGTATGCCACCCGAGGTGGACAACATCGAGGTGCTGCGAGTGGTGGTAAGAGCATCCATGACGGTGGACCTTCTGGACATGCTGATGCAGGATATCGTCTATTGCGTCAAGCGATTGGTGTCATCTGTTGAGGGCCATCAGTACGCTGGAACTGAAGCTGAGAAATTGTACAAGACATTATTGAACTTGACTTTGTCGAACGACGTTTCAGATTATGAACACCCCGAACTGTGGGAGATCCACGAGGACTCCGGGACTCGAAGCAGCCACCCAACTGGATGTTAGTGTGCTGAGGTTATATATGCGTATGTGTTCCAAGACAGCAGAACAGAAATAAATATAAATATTCTATGAGTGGATTGTTTTTCTCACGTTGCTGTAGCTTTGAAATTAAATATCGCATTGGCTTGTTGTTCTATCAGCAAGTTGACCCGGCATGGTAGAAGGCAATCAGCAGTTTCCATATGTAGGCAGCCTTGTTGGTGTGCCACTGAACAAGTAGACAAGCAATAATGATCAAAGATAGCTGTTACCCAAGGGCAATCCAAGCGGGAGTTCGTGAAGAATCCAGGAGCAAATCTCATGATTCAGGCTTATAAATCGTCTACACGATCCAAAGTTGCTGGGAAAGAGTATCGACTAACACAAACTTCAAAAACACGAGAATTCAAAGAACAATAACGCCATGTGGATAGATGTTTTCATGCACCCAAAAGCTTCCAATTGAGAAGACGATTCGGCTCTCACCGACATGGTTAGTGGTAGCTCTTCTGGCACAAGAGAGTCCTTGTATATGTTCTAATCCAGCTTGCAGTTTAGGAGAAGCCATGGCAGAACAGGGTGAATAACAGTCAAAATCATTGAAGAAGTCCCACGGAGTCCTAAATGGCACTGCTCCAGCGGCGACAAACTCATTCAGAGTCAGGCAGGTCGCCAAGCTCAGCCAGGAAAAATAAAACAAGATTTGCAGTTGATGGGCAAATACCCGTATAAAGTGTGGCTTGGTGTGTGTGCTGGAATGGTCTAAGAAAAAGAAAATCGACGTACGATCTATCTGACGCCTGACGGCTGCAATCCCTGATGGCATGGCCGCGCTAAGCTTGAGTGCGGTTGCTTGGATTAGCCGAAACCGACCTGCTGTGGAATGAGCGGGGTCACCGGAACCCCTATGTCTTGTTATTATAATAGAGAAAATCCGAGACCCTTCAGATACCGAGGATAGCTATCACGATATGCCATTGCAACGGCCTATGTTACTGTTCTCAGTTAACTCGACTTGATATTTAGAGTATATAACGAAGGTTATAGAGGCCAGAAGCTGACACGAGTCTATAAAATGCATGTGGCGAGCGGGAAAGTGTACATATTTCAGCCGGGATTTGATATCTTTTGGGATGAGACATCTCAAACACGGCTAAATGTCCAAAAGTCAGACTTCTTGGTGTATTTTTGAAATGCATCGTTTTGAAATTCAAGGCGATACGGAAACAGCTGCTGACTACGAATAACAGTTAATACTCAATGAAAGCTCTCGATCAACTAGTTTTGCCCACCATCAGTCTTGGAACTAGCTCATTTAAATTTTGGATGCGCAAGATTGATTTAATAGAAGAGTAGAGTCATAAATAGCCATGTCGGACAAATATGGGGGTGCCAATTTCGGTTGTAATTCTACCGCAGATCAAGGTGCCACATGCAAACAGCAGTTCAAACATTTATCATTATTGTAGAAATAAAAAAGTATTACTGTCATGACACCACTCGTAAGCGCTATCTGCGTTTAGGATTGTACAAACGGCATTTATCCAGCTGGAAATATGCAGGATGCCAGGCGAACTGAACTGGCTAACAATGGCTAACAATGGAGAGCAGCATAAGTTGTCTCACTACGTAAGCCCCTTAGACAGAAAAGGATTCAATGAGAGCACTAGAATTTCAGAGCCGTCTTGAATTGTACGGTCGGTGATATTGATAAAAATCCAATTAATACAAACTGCGGACTTAAATGACTTTTGCTAATTACGATTATATATTTTTGTTCTATTTCTTTTCAGTATTTGATGAGCTAGTAGAGAGATTCGATAGCTTCTCAAACGCCCCGGATGGAAATCCGCACTTGCATATGAGGCAGCATGCAGCCACACCATGAACGAAACATGCATAGTTTTGACAGCACTGTGAACTTTAACTTATGATCGCAGACCCTGAGAGGCATGTCTCGCTGATTGCATCATACTGCATTATTAAAGTTAGCTTGTCATTTTGCGCCAACTTTAGAATGGACCTTCTTGGACAACCGATACCACTAGAATCATTCGAATAGATCTGGCGGCACTATTCCTCTTTCGGGTGGACAAGACGACAAGCGCCACATCTGCAATAATTATGCTGTTTCCTTCTATTGTGGTATGTTCTCTTTGCTTTTGCTACGTATGCATCGAACGCCCTCGGCCCCTTTTGAACAGCTGCCGGGATGAAAAGTGGTCATAGAGCGTGAGAAGGCAGAGGTCGATTTTTGGTTAGCAATTTTCACAGAAATCTCTAAGAGCAGTTTTATTGGACATTTTTTGACCCGCTATGGCTAATGTAAAGGATACCATTATCAGTATGCAAGCGTGGGAATATCATTAGCTGCTATGAAAGATAACCTCAAGTTCATCCGAGACATTGCACTCAGAACTCTGATTTTTGCAAACTGTAATAATGAATGATTCCATAAAGTGGAGAATTAATCTTTGACAGCCTGGGTAAGCTCTGTCTGAGACATCAGGTTCTCGTTTGTTGCTGTCAAACCCCCTATTGTTGAAAGACGTGTAACCAGGAATCCTGGGCAGTGCTACAAATAGCACAAAAAAAACGACACAGCAATGGGACAGACAGATCTTTCAGTTTATTATATTTAGCAAAATATTTCTGGTTCTCATAAGCTACTCCGATGAACCGTGAAAGGATACATTTGAAACCAAAATGGATATCTTGAGTGGGGTATTGGAGTATCCAAGTGCCGAATGAAACCGGAATTCAACAGAAATCCAGCCACCTACATATACCCGGAGTGACAGATAAATAGGAGATTTCTGACTCGAATCAGCAAAGGGCGAATTAACTTAGCTCAACGCAAAACCGTAAGATGACGCCAAAAATTGTGATCAACAGTGAAGATACTTGTCCAGAATATAAACAGGAGCGGAAAGATAGATAGAAGTTGCAGCGGAGATTCCGGATGGAGGCAGCCTTTCGGAGATACCGGCGATTTTCCGCAGATGTCAAGCGAGCACATCTCAAAGGGAAAGACGGAAATACCCAGAGACAATCATGTATAGAGGTACCTGCCAAGTCAATATAATCGGTTTCAGTACTTATGTCATTGCTACTAGTGCCCACCACAACAATGGGCATTCGTCACTCAAAGCGACTCACTTATTCAATACATTGTCATAAGAGCGAGTTAGCTACTGGCACATGAAAGTATAATTTCGACTTGCAGTTCAATTATGGATTTCAAAAGAAACCAGAAATTGCCAAAAAACAAAATAAAGAAGAAAAATTGCCAGCGTCAAATGGCAGGTAGAGTAGTTTTGCTCAATATACCCGTTGGCCTGTTCGGAATCGGTACAGCGACTGCAGCTGATACCTGTGCATGACCAATATGGGTAAATCTGTTAGCGGAAAAGTATCCGAGTAGTAACTGTAATGTATATCATCGCAGATACTGACAAAGAACTGCACAGCGTATTTGATTCAAGCGGAGATTGGATTCAGATCGATCCAAGATGCTCCTGTCAGATCGTGTTTGAACTGAATCTGGCAGTGTCTGACATATTAAGCTGTCAGTTATGTATCAGATGGCGCCACGAATAGAGAGGAAGCAACCCAGTGCCTTGCTTAATAGAACTGACAATAAACGCGAGCAACCGGCACTAGGCACATTTTGTTTTTGATTCTGCTTTTTGATTCTGCTTTCAAATTGCTTTTGATTTTGCTTTTTGAGGTTTGATTCTTGTTTTGTTTTTGTTTTTTATTTTTAATTTTTATTTTTGTGTTTTTTGACTGCGTTTTCGGGGTCATGATAGAATTTTGCTTTCCATTTGAACTGTTAGTTATTTTGCGTTTGATATTGATTCGGAGGGTGCTTTTATTTTATTTCTTCATACTTGGTGTTTGGTTGTTGTGACGCTTTTGATATTTTGCTTTTTGACGCTTGATGTTTAGACGTATGGGTGAGATCTACATTCTGCACAGGTGCAGCCACAATAAGTCCTCGGCACTGGCAAGGCATCTTCCCTAAACGGTGCAGCGTCCGATGCAGTCCCCGTTGCTTTTTGCAGCGGTTTGGCGGCCGTTTCTTTTTCCCTGCCTCATAGACAATGCAAAGGTTTCATCGTCTAATGAGGAACCAGACTTAGTCTAGTGAAGCATGCCGATGGCCCAGCAGCCAAAAAAAGATGGGCACATTACCTATTCAGGAGCTACATATGGCAAGTTCAAACAGGAATTAATTTTTGCCACTCCAGGCGCGGGCAGGCGCCGGTAACGCGCTATCTGGCGGGAACCCCTCACCGTTAGGGGCCCAATTCACATATTGAAAAATGAGTGAGGATCTCTCCGACAGGTTGACCAGACGATCGGCGCCGCAAAAGCAAGTGGCCGATAAGGGCGGGCCAAAAAAAAGCAACCGTAACAGCCCAAAAGCAACGGTTGGGGTTGTTAAAATTAATGATAATGTTCTATACATGCGCCCTAACCCTAACGCCCGGCAGGGAGCATGCACCCGCGACGTTCTACAGGCGAGGGTTAGTTCCGATCAGGGCTGTCAAACTGGCGAGCCTCATGCACCTGGTCTGAACCGGGCGCGTCGACCCATTGTATTGTAGCCCTGACGGTTGGCAGCCAACTGCCGGCATGTGCGGGTCTGCACTTGGGCCACTTAACCCCCGCCCTGCTGGCGGGCTGGTTCTGGCGGGTTTTTTGATTTTTATTTTTTCGGTTTTTGCTTTTTCGATGCGCGGCCAGCACGTAAAAACGAGGCTGATGGCCCTCTTTTAATCCCCCCAGTTGCTTTTTGTGCCGAGCTTTTGCGTGTCGTTGCTTTTGTTGTTCGATGCGTTTTTTGTCGGATCCGGGAATATTAGTATATTAGGACGCCAACCGACATGTTGGTCCTCCAAACTGACGAGCGTCCTGGTGGTGGAGCTCGAGTCAAGGCCAATTTTCGATTTGCACGCACGCGCCCTGGCGGTTTGTGGTTCGCAATTGACGCAGAGATCCTCGACAACCTGTCAGGTTATAGTTAAAGTTACATCCTGGCCAGCAGTTCTGCAAGGGTCCAAACAGCCTTCAGCATCCGACTGACGGATATATATCCGCCGGTAGTTGTCGCGACAGTCGAGTGTGGCTTTGTAGCAATTCGCGTCTTGAGGGAGTCTGTTTTTGGCACTGCAAATTGGCTTAGAGATCTTGACTAGTTTCATTAATTTTGTCTTCGAGTTGTTGTTTGGGGGTGGCTCATTCTACAATTTCCAACCTCGGTGTTGTTGTTCTTTGAAGCTTCCGTTGCCCCTAGACATCTTCAATTGTATCCTTGTTTTTGTCGGGATCCAGTTTCTCAGGCATTTCGTTTTTCGAGTTGATTTCGAATCAGATTCCAACTTCTAACCCATTTTCAGATTCGTCTTCAACTTCATTTTCTCTGAGGATCATCCTGAACTTCATCCCAGGATATATTTCATAGATATCTTTTTCGGTGTGAAGTCTATTTCCTAGTCTCAACAACGAGTCGTTTTATACCCGCGCGTGGCATACGATATCTGCTCGACACCATTTTACAAGCGTTGCCCAGCTTACATGTTAAACTGGTACTGGAATCCAAGCACATGGACTATTGATAATACACTCGGTTTAACAAAAGAATGGACTCATTGAAAGTACTAGTTTGCATTTGACGAATCCTGCTAGCTGTTCCATTTGATTCAAAAACACACATCGACACTTCACGCACACACTAATACACCTTAAAACATTGCATGGCTCCCTCAGATGCCTCTTCCAAGAAGAAGGCCGAGTCCCAGTCGCCTGAACCCCCGCTAGCCGCTACGGGATGGACGACGGCTGCGACAGCGATAGAAAGCGCTCCGGGGGCTTTAGAGACATCACAGCATTTGGCGGTATCAACAGGTATAGCAGACGCAGCGACTTCATCAGCACCAACATCATCTGCGACATCAACCCGCAGAACAACAACACGGTCAACGACGCCGTCCACGACATCAACACACACAACAGCAACATCGCCTGCGACGTCATCTTCGGGACCACCAACATCAAACAAGCGCTACAAGCCACACCGAAAGAGTGATCCACCAAGCTTCTTCAGCGGACCCCGTCCACGGGCACTTAGTGTTGGAGGAGTCAGACTGTCGGCCAGACAACGAACCGCTATAGCATGTCAGTACTGCAGGCGTCGAAAGGTGAGTATTAGGGGTAACCGAAGATGAGGAAAACAACTGCTTGCAGCAATGAAAAATAGTTGTTGTGAAGTCCACTTTCTTCTATTGCTGTTTTTGCCTGCAGGTCGTTTCGGCTCATCTGGGGGGTCCTATTGGGAGAAAAAAATGACATCTCTAACAGCAGATACGGTGCTCTGGGTTTGATCCCTCGGTGGAGAATTCGAAGTGCTCAAACTGCATACGGTACAACCAGCACTGTTTGTTCACTCCTGTGAGCTCATCTGCTATGCACACTCTGTCAGTCCCTTCGGCATTTGGCGTTCCACCTGGCGGGTACGCCTACAGTCCCTACCCGTCACCGGGATCCCAGCACCAGGCTCTTCCAGCTTCTGGCTATGATCCCTATGGAGGGGGCCTGTACCCACCGATTGACCCGTTGCAGATGCCCCAGCCGGTGTTGATGATACCTAGTGGTTCTGGTGGTGGTGCTGTTGGTGGTGGTACTGGAAGCCCCAGTTTCCCACGACCCTACCATAGTTCTTCTGCGACTCCTTTAGTTGGACCTGCTGGACCGCCGATCATGCTGGCTGCTGAAGGTGGTAACTATCAATCAACAAGCTCGTCCTTCCAGAGTCGAAGGCCCTCACTGCCGCCGTACTCGCACCGCCAGTTCTATGAGTCACCTGCCGTTCTCAATGTGCCGGACAGAAGCACCTTTGATCCACAGTACGTGCCTCCGCTACGGCATGCTCAGCCATTGCTATCATCGCAATTGCCACCATTGCAGACACAATTGCAATCTCAACTGCAACATCAAATGCCGCCTCAAATGCCGCCACAACTGCCTTCGCAGATGTCGTCTCAAATACCAATGCAACTGCCGTCGCAATTCCCTTCGCAGCTGCCTCTGCAGAGCCATTATGGCGCGATTCCTTTACCGCCTCCAGCTCACATTGGCAGTGGTATTCCAGTGTCTCCATCTCAATACTCTCTGCCGCCTCCACCGCCTCCTTCAAAGCCACTCATAAGTGGAGCTGTCACTGTCAATCCCTCTTCGTTGCCGGCACAGATGAGTGCAAGCCGTGCTTCTGGAGAGTTCAAAATGTCAGCAGTTGACAAGGAACCGAAGGCTAGAAAGGCGCACGACACGGCGCAAACTGCAGCATCGGAGACGACAAGCCAGCTGGACTCGGCCTCAGAAGCCACCAAAAACCGTGTTGACGAATCAGCACAGACGACTCCCTCGCAGAGCCAGCCATTGGGCGAATCACGGTCGTCGTCGCCAGAAAAAGATGGCAAGCGAGGTAAGGTTCATATTTCCGATCTTGTAGAATAGACGGCCAAAAATTATTTATTCTCCTATTGGAGTTGTATAACTAATTGTATATTATAGGATTTCGACAATCACAGAGCTTTCGGGTTTTATGTAGTTGAGTTTCATCGAAGTTGTCGTTTCGTATAAATATAAATATAGATATCACCAATAACAATCGACTGCTCCGCCTGGTTGCTCACCAGTCAGTCGTCGCTTGAATCTGACAGTCCCACTCAATAGTTCATTTAGAGTTTCTCTTCTGTACAGGAATATTCGGTGTGTGCCTCGATGGCTTTTATGTACCACTTTATTGCGTTCTTCTATGAGCTACATTTACTATAAATATATATCTCGAAAGCAGCGGATGGGTCTCTCAGTGCCTTAATGATGATATGCGACACGCAACTCAAGTCTGCCACAAGTCCTTCTTTGGGTATAACTATTCATGGGTAATGTGATATATTGTCAAAATGTTTTGTCAGGTATAGTACTCAGTCCATGGCCAATATAGATGCTCACCTCCGCAATCGGTTTACCTTGGTACTGTGTTAGACAACCACACTCTACCGTTTTACGATCACTATATTCAAAAGCTTGAATCGATGACCCGAGGAAATCCAGTCGAATCCTCATGCAAAAATAAAAACCAAAAGTTCAACAATGCCTCAACTGCGCAGCAGTTGCTCCAGCGCGACGGAGTCGCAAGACTTCGCCGAAATGTGACATTCCGTCAAAGATTTATCAAATCATGTTATGCATCATACCTCCTCTCATCAATCCGTTGCACAAGACATCTTACGACTCCGTCGCGCCGTGGCAACTGCTGCGCAGTTGAAGCATTGTCAAGCCAAAGTTTGCAAAAGCAGCCAAAACCGCCAGAGTGAGTGATTTTCGTCACGAATAGCAACATTCAGAGTCAAACCAGCCAAGGGCTGAAAGCAATTTTTCTCAACATCAATTCGATGCGTTCCGTTCCCAGCTCCCAGCAGTTCGGGTTTTCGCTTTCAAAGTACAGTCTGCATTGTCCAATTTTTCATTTGCATCACAACCCGCCCTATTATATACAGTGGCAGCTGTGTCGCTCAATTCCATGTGCTGCCAGTTTTTCATTGCAACTCCGAGCGTACCAGCGCTCGTTCCGGTTGCATCATGCCGTTTCAGTCGTGAATCGAAGTCAAGCCCTTTCATACGGCATGGCCCAAATCAAACGACATCCATGTCGCACCAATTTTTCGCATTGCAGCGCAATGTTCTATTAGCCATGTCAAAACAGCATGACTCAAATCAAGCCACGCCGCTGACATTGTGCAATTATCTATATCATAGTAGTTACTAGCTATTATCATTATATAAATCATGATTAATCGTCCAAGCTGACTACATACGGTCGTTTACATGGCCGAACATATGTAACCTGCACATCATCGTCCCCAGACCGCGTCCTTTTGGCTTTGGTCGGGGCTATCGCAGTTCGTAACGGAAAAATCCCAAGCGGTTGCAAGTTGGCAACCGATGCATTCTTGGTCGTGGCCACAGATGATGCCGGAGTGGCTAGCATGGCGGAAGCAGTGGCTGCTCGGTATGCTGCCAGATTATTGTGATCAGGCAACCGGAACCCGAGCATCTGCTGAGCCTGGCCATGGCTTTGATGCTGATACTGGCGCTGGGGCAATGCAACCGGCAGGCTCGGCAGGCTCTGCTGGTGCTGGTGCTGATGCTGTTGGTGCTGTTGGTGCTGCAGCGTCTGGTGTTCCACCTCAAGCTGGCGTGCCTTCTTCTGAAGCGCAACAGTCTTGCGGATGAACATCCACTCGTCGCGCATCGTCATGTAGTACGCAGACGCTGGCGACTTGGCCATATCGTCGGCAGCCGGCGTTGGCGGGAACGTGATATCGGAGCCACCAGTGCTGGTAGAGCCGGTGCTGACGCTGCTGCCATCAGAAGTCATCCTGTGGGCACCCACTGCGTTCACCACCACAGTTCCAGACGGAGCTGGCGTGGCAGGCGACGCAGCCACCACGACCGGATGACCACCGCCAGTGAGATCAATAATATACTCCCAGGGGTCCTGGGACAGGTCGGCGTATTCAATATTAATGGACGAGTCGAGCGAGCGGATGCGTCGCTTCCACTGCTCGGGGTTCTCCGAAGCACTGTACAGCAGCACAGTGCTCCATCTGTTGTACACATCCTGGGCAACATGGAGGCGCCAATCCGCCGCCTTGAGGAACTGGATCTCGTTGCCAGTCAGCTCCTTGACAGACAGGCCGCTGATGCGCGACCAGGCGCCAATGCTGTAGTTGCGGTCCTGGAGGCACTTGGACGCCAGCATCAGGCTGGCTAGAAAAGTGCGGCGAGGACAATGCAGGGCGGTGCTATGGAGGGTGCCGTCGCGAGCATGCTCGAAAATGAACGGCTTGACCACCACCAGGTAGTACAGCGACACCTGAAAGGTACTGTACGAGGTGCGGGACCGCTTGAGCGTCTCCTGGATGAACCGACGCAGCGGCATCGAGCTAGGCGACGAGGTGGCCGACCGCGACCGCGAGCTCACGGGCGGATTCCAGATGGCGTCGATCAGCAGCACTGCAGACCCCACCATGGCCTCCACAAACACCGTCTTGCTCTCCTCGCTCTTGAGCAGTGTCGACACCACCTGCTGCGACGTCGACCTTGGGACGGTACCAGGACACGCCGACGGAACTGTCGACAGCACGCTGGCAGCGACAGTAGCAGGCGCTACTGGGTGGTGAGCAGAGTAGGGCGCATTATCAAGTCCCACACTAGCGAAACGACCCATTTCATCGCCACCAACCACTGCAAGGTCCGCATCACAGGCCCCTCCAACGTCAATAGACGACTCGGCGACACCGCCAATAATCGATTCATGAGCACCTCCAATAACAATAGTTTCATGAGTGCCTCCAATATCGTCATCAGCTTCATGAGCTTCACGAGCTACATGAGCTTCATCAAAAGCTACAATGCGATGTCCCATTTCACAGTCAGCATCAGGAGCATCATCAGCAGCATCATCGTCCACTAGGCCCACAACCGGCTTGGCCATCACCTCGACATCAGGCGAGCTGATGGTGGCGGCCGAGTCGCAGCCGGAGGACCCGCTGAACACGGACTCTTCCGAGCTGGAGCGGATCTCGTCGCCCAGATCATGGACGGGAATGGAATGCAAACATAGGTCCACCGGGTCCCGCGAGTGCATCGAGCACGACAGCGACAGGGTGGAGGGCAGCATAATAAATAAAAACAGCAGTCAACCAACAGCAGGGGGCGCGCACGCTGCGTCCGGGATCCGTAGGTCCTTCGGGCCTGCTATATATCGACTGCTGGGCTCACCGATGTCGGTGGAGATGAGTCTTTGTGATGGCGCACGCCGCACGGGCTAGGGTCGCGATAGGCACCGATGAGTCAGGAAGCCCCAGTCACCTCTGTTGTGAGGAGCGACGAGGCTCTGGCTGGTAAACGACCGGGAAGTTGCAGCAGCGGCGCGAGGGTGTGGAATTGCCACCTCAGTAGCTGATAGGACGGGCTCGGCAACGGCGTTTAAAACACCATTGCGCGCTCAATCACTCTCGGACAACAACCACAACTAAAAAAAAGACTCCAACCACACTTGGTGCGGTCACACGAGTAAGGAGATTAGGAAAAAAAAAGAGTGGTCTACAGCGGAGCCGAAACCACCAAGTCAACCCGAAAATTCAACTCCAAAAAGTCCAACACGCAAGGTTCGCAGCGAACTCGCAATAACCAGACCAAAATTTTTTGGTTAGGCAATTTTTTCTTGTGACTGATTGCCTGTATACAAACCACAGTAAGCCAGGTCGCGAGGGTTGGGAAGGACGAGTCGGATAGGCAGCAACAGCGGATGTTCCACGAGGCTCGGACAGTCTTAGCGGGGACGTCGCGGGTCGTTAGGTCAGTTCAGTGACAATTCAACGGCCACGGCGAGGGAAACTACCGATAGATTGAACCTGGGAAAGCCAAGGAGTTGACAGGACGGCAACCGACGCCAGCCAGTGTAGATGCGCGCCGCACCGGGCCAGCCCAATAGGTGAGCGGCTAAATAAGCCAGTTGTGGGCGGCGCCACCGCCGATTGCCACACCAGAGCCCCAAACGGCACTGACTCGACGGGTCCGAACCGGGGTTGGGCACGGCACCGGCTGGGGCGGCCTGCGGGGCAAGGGCCTGTGACTAACTGGCAGTGACTCAGATGGCCTAATTTTGGGGGCCCTAGAACGGTGTCCCAACCGGGCTTTTTGCGATGGGTGATTTTTTTTTTGCCGGGCATTTTGCACGGGCAAACTGCTCAGAGCTGGGCAGCGGGTAGCAGCGGCAGCCTGAGCAGTTTGTCCGGCCTGTCAGATGGCAGTGCCTCAGCGGTGGAGTCGCCGGTCTGGACTGCTAACCCTACGGCCCAACGCAGGATGACGCGTGGCGCTATGCACTGGCGTTGGCACGGCTGAGGTGACGTGCCGACAATGACGAGCATACGAGGTGGTGAGTCCCACGCACAAATGACGGGAAATGGAGTCACAGCACGGATATCGAACTGCATCTAGTAGATAATCGCGCCAGTGCAAGAAATACGCATAAGCGAGTCAGCCCTTGGGCGCTTTCGGCGGATTCGACCCAGCCGACTGCACCCCACTGAGCCCTGAGGGGTTGGGCGACGCACGGCTCTAGAAGAGATCCACTACGAATAAGGTGCTTGCAATTGTAATTAGTAGCTGGCGACTGGCGAATGATAAATGCTGTTATTTCCAAAAGGCTGTACTACTGCTCTGTTTGAAAAGGATTTTACCAAAGTACACCTATCGCAATGTTAGTTCATCTATAGGTTGTTTGCAGCTGAGCGATTCAGCTGGAGCATATACGTATGAGGCTGCAAATGCTGCAGTTCAACTGCACGGTAAACCCACAACCTCACTAACAGTAACTCACCCATGGACCAGGCAGTCAGCCCAATTATATAGCAATTAGACAGCTTGCTCAATTCAAACTCGAGTCAACTCAATCAGGTCATACAATTGTCAATTCCTTGCAGAAGTCAGGTGACTATCAGCGACTATCAATCTAGTCAGTGGCAATTAACAGCCTCTCCTATGCGCCCCCCGTGCTCATCGCATACCGATTCTAAATTAGTATCAGTACAGGCCAATATCACAATGCAATAAGTTGTGGCACAACCTGAGCCAACTGCGCAGCAGTTGCTACAACGCGACGGAGTCGCAAGATGACACTGAACTAGACTGGAATTGTCTTGCGACTCCGTCGCGCTGTAGCAACTGCTGCGCAGTTGGTTTTGGAATTAACAATGAGCAGCTGAGGGTAGCTTATCTTGCGACTCTGTCGCGCTGTGGCAACTGCTGCGCAGTTGGATATTATCTCCAACTGAGAACCGACAGCTGGAATCAGAAACAGATCGCCAATTGAAGCTTGGTCACATACATACACATACATACACATACATGCATACATGCACCACCCGGAATATCTCAGATCCAACTGCACAGCAGTTGCTACAGCGCGACGGAGTCGCAAGATAATACTGGACTGTACTGGACCGGACTGGACTCAAATCCAGTCTGTTCAACTCTAGTCACGACTCCACTGGTCTACCTCGATAGCACGATTTCGGCGCCTCACGCTCCTAGCGAGGCTGCTTATCTTATCAAGGGCTGGGCGGCTTCTGGCATCACCACAATATGAATGGACCAGACGCGAGGTCGTCGCCAGCGGCAGCTTCGCCTCAGCCTCCGCAGCACCTGTCTGAATTCTACTCGTTTGTGAACCCCGCGCTGTCGTCGCCAGCCCTGTCGAGTGCCTCGCATCTCCATGGCGACTCGGGTCCCCACGACACCAATGCACAGTCCCATCTGGCAGGCGACAGCCCCTTCACCAGAGCCCACGGACGTGCACACTCGGCTGTGTCCGTAACGAGCTCGGGTCCTGCTGGCGCGCCACGCGAACTCGACGCCAGCGGCATCCAGCGACCCGGGTCGGGGCCTGCGGGCACCGGGTGGTTTGGCATGCTGCGCAGAGCGTCGATGTCGTCGCTGGGCACCAACGCGTCGACCCAGTCTGCTGCGCAGTTCGCGACGGTCGCCAACAGCCACCCCGACCTGCCGGCGCTCATGACGGCGTCCGAGGTAGCCGCTGACACTGGCAGATACCAGGCGCTGCTGGACGCGGCTGCGAGCTATCGCGAGTCGGTGCTGGCCATGTCGAAAGCAGCTGCCGACTTCGGCACCGCCCTCGAGCAGTGCTCGCAGTGCACAGGCTCCGGATCAGCGTCGTCCGACGGGCTGCTGGCGGCGGGAGGGCTGCACTACCTGGTGTCGAACCACCAGCAGATCCTCGCCAAGAGCATCCAGTCGGCGTTCGAGGTGCCGGTGCAGCGGCAGCTCGACGCCTACAAGCGCGATACCAAGGCCGCCGAGCACGCGTTCAGGGCCGAGCTGAGCGCCAAGACAAAGCACCTGCGCCAGCGCGAACGCGACGCCCAGCGCATGGCCAATCGGCGGCTCCGCCATCTGGGCGAGTACCGCAGCTACCTGCAGGAGCTCACGTCGCTCATCGACGAGATCGACCTGCTCAAGTACAACTACTTCCAGTCCGCATACAGCCTGGCGGACGCCACCTCGAGCGAGGTGCTCAGCTACGCGGCGTCCGTCGTGCGCGCCCAGGTGGAGATCTATGAGGGCATTGCGCGCAAAGGGTGGTCTGGCGGCGGTCTCGAGGACCTCATCGCCACTTGTCCGGACCCCTTCGCGGTCGACGACGACGACATCAAGCTGGCGGCTGTTGGGGGCCACTACGGCGACGGCGACACCATCCGCCAGCGCGCGGCGAAATCCCACCACGACATCTTTTCGGTGCTGCCCACCGAGTCCATTCTGACCCGCGTGGACGACCTCAGCCACGCCAGCATGCGACACGACCACGACCACGACCACGACCACGACCACAACTACGACCACAACCACAACCACGACGACGACGCCATTAACAACCTGAGCATCGCCAACGGCGCCAGCAGCGTCGACAGCGACAGCCTCCACCGCGGAAGCGGCAGCAACGCTGGGAGCACGCGAGGCGACCACCAGCTGAGCGACCACGACGACAGCTTTATGACCGAGCCCCTGGCTGGCAACGCGCCGTCGACCCCAGTTTTGCATAGCCAGCGGTCGCTGGACGACGTCATAGGCTTCTCAGGCTGGAACCACGCAGTCACCTCCAGCACCCCGACGTGACAGCGCCAACCATCACTGATCACCACCAACCACCACCAACCAGCTTGGAATGATGGCCATGCGACTCCGTCGCGCTGTGGCAACTGCTGCGCGGTTGGTGCGAGGACTCTGGGCGTGAAGTTGAGGTGTCTGAGTGGAAATATTGGATGCTGTACAGTATTTGTTAGTCATGCTATAATGCTTGACATTGGCAACAACAGCGGACTTGAAAAGTCAGCAAGGATGCCGTGTCAGAGATGCTACATTTTGAAGCTACATTTTGGAGCTACTTTTTCAACCGTTGTGAGGTTGGTCGTATGTGGACGGATCTGGAAAGATATTTCATAGCGACATGCCGTCAACAATATTCCAAATTGTCCGGCTCTGAAAATACACCCCTATTGTATGTCATTTTTTGACCTACTTTGCATAAGACATTGCACTGGCGCCTATAGACGGTGGTCGCTGGGATGCAATTGTCTATAATATCGTATTTTACACATACAGTCTGTGCAATACGTCTTAATAAGACAGTGCACAGCTTTATATAACATGTCGTCTTACATACAATGCAATATTACACACTCACTACCGTCAATTCATTCGCAGCGAAGTAGCCGACCAAATATACTAGAGCCAGTGCATATCAAGTTTTATGTATTTTGACTAACTTAATGCAATGCAATTAACACACTAAGGCATTGACAATATAACACAGCTTACAACATTCATAACACAGTTTGACAATACAAGATGCTCTACAACAATGAATAGCAGTTTCAGCACAATAGTTTCAAAAACACGATCCTACATCTAGACCTGCAAATACAGATACTCCACAGCGCTCTATTAAAACCCGGAACCACTTAGCTGGAAATTTTGCCCGCTTCCACCTTCTCAGCTTCCACCTTCTCAGCCTTGGCGTCTACAGGCTTGGTGCCGCTAAGAATCGACTGGAACGCCCCCACCGGAGTGTTACCGAGCCCTCGCTGATAGCTGTACAGCCTGGTGAGCTGGTAGCCGGCTACGGTGCCTAAAAAGAAGTTGACAGATGCGAGCAGGTAGTTCTTGGGCTTGATGATGAGGCACCATCGCGTCCAGATGACTCCGGTCGCGCAAAGCGCGATCTGCTGTGTTCCAGACAGCGTCTCCACTGGTCGCTGCATGTCGTTTATCCCGGCAATTACCAACGACCATTTCATCACTGGGGCCTACTGTTAGAACTGCTGTTTTTTGTTTGATTCCAGCCACGAATTATCGGCGACCAAGCTTACCCAGAAATGGACCGTCTTAGGCCCGGTCTCAGAGTTGAGGAACCTGGCAAATCTCGAAGCTCCTGCTGATGCCATTATAGTGTGAAGTATAGATTGATGACTGGTTCCGGTTCGCGGAGTATCCGTGCCCTGGCTGCAGTGCTGACTGGCAGCTGAGTCAGCCAATAACCGGAACTCAAACGTTCTGCCACTGTCTTGACATAGAAACTGGCTTCAAATGACAGAAATGGCGGAGTAGAGTTGTCAGACATTGCAATTTGAATCGCCGGTTCAGTTGCGGCATTGCGATGGTCAATTGACTCGGCTTTTGTTTCTCAACTTCTATGAAATGCAATATGTACGATACAAGTCAAAGAGACACTACGAGCGATTCGAACATTGTCAGAGCAAACAACACCTAATATGGTTAGCCAGCTTGCAATTATAGCGCAATAATTCCATTCCTCGATGATACTTTTTTATTCTGTTCCGATGGTAGTCGTGTGCTTCAGAGGCCTCGAAAAGCGCCTATAAGGACCCGCCGCACAACACTTTTCTGCTGCTGATTCGCTCAGTTCCCACTTCACCATGTCGTCGGTCAAGTACGTCTTTCCAAAGGCTCTCAAAGAGCTGCGGTTCCACTTGTCGCAGACCGATGCTGCATCAAAGCATCTCAGGTAAGTACCGAAACGGCCCGCCAACCATGCTAACGCCAGGTCCGTGTTGACCAAGTGGTATCCAGCATTGAAGAAGAACAACCCAAATATTCCAATTCTGATCCGAGAGTCGGCTGCCGCGGTTCCATCGGCCTACGTGCGATATGGTGAGTAGTCGCTGATTGCAATGTGTTCGCTAACTTAGAATTCGGTCGCGAGTCGAAGGTTCTGCTGGACCAGGCGACGTCGACTGCCGACGTCGAAAAGGCATTGAGAGCTCTTATTGAGAAAAGCTTGTAGATTATACATTAGAAATCCATTTGAATGTTGATGCCTTCAGTGGGCCGCAGTTTGGCTATCTAGATGGCTCCTTCACCAGTGGCTGTTCACGATTGTCGAGCAGTTCGGCACGAAGTCTGGAGTATAATTGATCATGCGACTCCGTCGCGCTGTAGCAACTGCTGCGCAGTTGGTCATGGACAGTGGCTTGGCGTTAAGCATTTGAGATCGCTTTAAGTGCTTAGCTTGTGAAAAATCGAGCCTTTTAGTTCTTATTACTTACTGCTCGCATACCAAGTATTGGCATTGGCGTTGGCATTGGCATTAACTATTCAGTATTTGGCATTTCAAGGATCAGCTCTGGATCTCATTGCCAGTGTCCATGCCCAACTGCGCAGCAGTTGCTACATCGCGACGGAGTCGCAAGATGCGTTCTGGACCGGCGTGCGATGTGCAATTGATCTAGAGATTCTGTCAGGCTGGCGAGTCCAATGTACCCTGCTCAGCTTGGCATCATCGTAATACTCCAACGCTGCAACTCATCAATTTGTATACCCCATGCTTTTTGTTTCCTTTAAGAAAATCAATCAAAACACGCCTGTGATTACTCAATTGTAGGTAGTCGCTGCAGCTGTTCGTCATCGCCAGTCGCCAAGTGTATGCGCGTATATATGCGGTTCACCTCCGCCTCACCAGTTTGACATCTGCCCATCTACTCGCGCATCAGCCTGCTAGCTAATGGACAAAATTATCCAGGATATCAACGTCCTGGTGGACTCGGCGGTGGCCAATCTGACGGCGTCGGTGTCGACAATCCCGGGCTCGGCCATCGTCATCCGCTACGTGCGGTCGTCGTACCAGCACGACCCGGCACGGTCGGTGCTGGAGCTGTTCCTGCTGCTGTTTGCAGTCCGCTACTTCCTGGCCTCCAAGTACTCGTTCAACAAGCAGAACTACGTGTCGCTGACGGAGGACGAGGTCAACGAGCTCATCAGCGACTGGCAGCCTGAACCGCTTATCCGGCCCATGGATACGCGCGACGTGACGCTGGCAGAGGAGGTCCCAGAGATTATCGGCCACAATGGCCCTGTAGTTCGGCTGGCGGGGTTCGCCGAAGATGCGACCTTCATCAATGTCACGTCGACTGACGTGTACAACATGAACAACAACGCCGAGCTCAAGGACGTGGCGATCAAGTCGATCCGAAAACACGGGGTCGGGTCGTGTGGGCCCGCCGGGTTTTACGGCCACCAGGACGCTCACGACGAGTGCGAGCGGGCTCTGGCGAAGTTCTTGGGCGTCGACAACGCCATTCTGTATTCCCAGGACTTGGCGACCGCCTCGTCGGTGATTCCGTGCTTCCTGAAGCGTGGCGATGTCATTGTAGCTGACTCGAAGCTCAACATCGGCATCCAGAAGGGTATCCAGCTGTCGCGAGCTACAGTGCTGTGGTTCGAGCATAACGACATGGACGACCTGGAGCGGGTCATGAAGCAGGCGAATGCCAAGCAGAGGAGAGGTCCGCTTCCTCGACGGTTCGTGATTGCAGAGTCCATCTATGCCACTCAGGGCGACAGCCCCGACCTGGCCAGAATCATCGAGCTGAAGTACAAGTACAAGTACCGGCTGCTGCTGGACGAGTCGTACGCGCTGGGAGTGCTGGGTGAAACGGGAGCCGGTCTTGTAGAGGAGCTCGGCATTGATCGAGCACGCGACATCGACATCACCATCGGTGTGCTGTCGTCTGCATTCGGGTCAGCCGGTGGTTTCTGCGCGGGAGACGCTGGCATGGTCGACCACCAGCGCATCACGTCGCTTGCATACACTTTTTCGGCCACCATGCCTGCGTACCTGGCCAATTGCACCACCGCGGCAATCGGGATGTTTTCAGATCCCCAGTTTCGAAAGACCAATTTCGCGGCTCTTCATGCCAAGTCGCAGGCTTTCAAGAACGTGCTGGCCAGATCTAAATACATCGATCTGTCCACCGTTGACAAGTCGCCCATCCTTATTCTGCAGGTGCCTGAGTCTATTCTGGACCGCAAGCTGAAAGGAACAGAGAGCCCCAATGCTCAGAGCCTTGAAACCGATCGCATTTTGCAGTCTATCGTGACATACGCACTGGATCATGGTGTGCTCATCACCCGGTTGAAGATGCTCCAAGAATTCGAGCGGTTTCCAGTGGAGCATGCCATCCGGATCAACGTGAGTAACGGACTGTCTGAAGACCAGCTGTTGGCGGCTGCCAAAGTCGTCAGTGACGGATTCCGCCACGTCCTACAGTAGTGTACATACAAACATCTAATATAAACTGTCATGGCTAGTGCAGATGCTTCCAAAATGAGCATTTCGAAATGGAGTTAACACCACACAATCATCTAGTAGAATTTGGTCGCGATGCTTCAGCCCTGAACAACTTGGGCAAAGTAGTGATGTGTCAGTGTATGTCTCTGAGTTGATTGTATTGCGACTCCGTCGCGCTGTGGCAACTGCTATGCAGTTGATTTCTAGCACTGTTGATAACCGCACGTCAGCCAGAATCCACGACTCAACTGCGTAGCAGTTCCCCAGCGCGACGAAGTCGCGAAAAAGTGAAAACAACATGTGAAAAATAATTGAAAAAGCCATCGAACACAAATAATCGAACAAAAAACAGTTGAATAAAAATAATTCACTAACTAGGCCAAAAAAACAAAAAGTATAACATGCGTGCTTCTCCACTTGCTTTCTACAGCATTTCTCGGTTCCTGGCAGCCGCGCTAACTCAGCGTCTGATTTTCATGTGGGGATTTGGCTCCAAAGGCAGCCCGCCAGAACCCGCAAAGGCTGATCCGCCAGCCCAGCCAGTGCTACTCGAGGATCTGCCTCCCAAATTCGAAGACAAAGGTGGAACCAGACCAGATAGTGGCAAGGTTCTGCAGACAGCCATCAATACCATTTCAGCGGACGACTTTACCAAAGTGCATACGATTCCGTGCTTCAGACAAGGCATTCTGTCTGGACTTGGTGTAGGAACCGTCATTTTTGCCGTCCTGGTTTCTACGAGGTCATCTCTGTGGCGAGGACTCAACTGGGGAATGGGGGGTTTCATGGTAGGCTCCGTGGCATCCTGGGAGCAGTGCCGAGCAAAGATGCGCCAGCAGAAGCGCAATGCCCAGACAGTGCACAAAGTTCTGCGAGCAAAGGGCAATCCTCCTGTTACACTACCACCCCCACCGTCCAGCTAGGCCACTATGCAACTTTTGTCCTGCATAGCTATGGTATAATCATAGCATCAACATCGCTCATCAGGCACCAGCTAATCAGATATCAACATGGCATGACTCTCCGCGCCTCAACCAAAAAGCTAAAAAAAAAAAATAAGGCTCTTACAGAATATCTACTCAGGATTGTTGTCGACTTCAATGCGTTGCGCTGAAGTCGTTCTATGTGATTGACTCGCAGCTTATACAACGATTTGCCCTTTTGTCGATGTTCACTTGAGGTGCTATATGACAAAGTCCATTGCGAGCTCTGTCCGTCACGAGCTCTGGCAATCTCAAAGTTGCTTAAGCAAGCCATCCAACTAGCTCGATGATGTTGCTGGAAAAACACCGATGTGGGCCAACATGGGTGCCTACCCCTGTATATAAATATTCTATATTTTGCATAATAATCCACGCTCTTCGCAACAGCTACATAACCAGTGGCTTACGATTATGGCCCTTGTATGGCTGAAAAAAACATGACTCGTGCCCGCCACAGCACCTTTGAGGCCTTTGTCGTGTGAGTTTGCAACCTCAAGTCTGCTGCCTGCTAATATAAGCTGCGTTCTCTACGTACTGCGTCTAGTGAAATCGTCTATTTCTCGCTCAGTTGACCTGGTTATAGTTCACCCCCTGCTGTCTGTATGGCGGGCCAATTCGGCTTTACGTCTCACTCCAGCTAACATCAGCTACTTGTGTTTACTCAATCGATTTTCACGGGACTACCAATGGCAGGATTCTTGATCTTCACGTCGGCGATTCTGCTGGCGATAGCTTCTGCCGTGTCCGTGATAGGCCGTAAGTTGTGTGACGCAAACTGTACAACACTAACGCCAAAAGTCGCTCTGATCTCACCAGTTATCTTTATCCTTGCGGGCCTGTCGTTCGTGGTATGGTTGCTAATGGTGGTGATATTCGTGGGCTACCAGTATCTGTTTGCCGACCGCCAGCTGCGTCAGCGTCCCAAGCGCAAGGCTCGCAGCCATTGGCACCGGTTCGCCGATACTCTGCCTGTCAAACCGGCACCCGCCGACTTGGACAGCAGCAATGACGAGTCCAGAGCTGGCGGTGACCTCCCTGTAGGATTCAGCGAACATGACATCGTTGACTTCGACGCAGCAGCCACTGAAGCGACCCAGGCTGACGACGACGGCCCCCTGCAGTCACACTTGGAACAGGATGCACCGAACGATTCTGCGCAGGAGGCCGAGCCGCTGATGTCGCAGAACTAGGGCCCAATACGGCAAAAAGGCCTGCCGCTAGCTGCCGGCGACATGTGGCAGCCTAGCTGCGAACGGCAAAAATCAAAGCTGATCTGTTGATGTAGTTGGCTGGGCTCCAATATAATAAAAATATTATTATACATCTGCGGTCAAAATCTGTCTGCGGCATGCCATGCGATTGTGGCTCGCCAAGCAGCTTATTTCCATGCGTACGCTCTGTCCTTTTTTTCTGCTTTCCCGCCCCTCTCGCTTCTGTTGAAACAACTTGAGTCGCCGCCACTTCTTGTTGACGGCACCTCCCCCGCTCGCAACCGCTCATGTCTCACCAGTGCCTGGGCACCACCAAGCAGGGTCGGCGTTGCTTGGTGGTGGTAGCTGGCAGCGAGGTCTATTGCCATCACCATGTTGACCAGGACGAGTCCATCGTGAAAATGATGAACACTCTGTCTCTGTCCACCCGCACAATTTCGCCTGGCTATATATATGTCTACACTCTGGATGCGAGCCATTCCAACGTCCATTTCTACGACCACAGCACCAGCCAGTTTGTTCCGATGGCAAAGTCGAGCTCTAAGAAGTTGATGGGCCACTCGCGTCACCACAGCTACCAGTCCGATATTTCTGTAGACTCTCATGTTTCGAAATCATCGAGGGAGAGTGTCACATCGGTTCTGAAACGGCTGTTTCGAAAGAGCGACTATCCCAGAGATCTCCATCACCACCAGCAGGCATTACTGGTCAAAGTGGGTCAGACCACAAAAGATCCACTGAAACGGTTGGAGGAATGGAAGGTTCAATGCCGGCATCCAATAATACTGATGAGGCCGCCTCGAAAGTCGGAGGCAGCCTCCAGTTACAGCATGTCCAAACAGGGTTGGCCGACTCGACAGTGCCGCAAAACGGAGGCATCCATTCACAAGGAGCTGCGAGCGCTATTTGGAAGGGGCCATGTGCAATGTCACGGCTGTAAGGAGAACGGTCGCCATGTAGAGTGGTTTCTTGTGCCTGCTGATAAGCTTGGAGCAGTGTTCGCTACCATCCATTACTGGGTCGACCTCTATGCACAATCGCACGACGATTGACGACAACTGTATTTATTCTACACCAACCTCTACAACTGTGTCCCTGCCACAACTGTGCAACAGTTGCCACAGCGCGACGGAATCGCAAGATACGCGATTGATCTATTGCGAATCCGTCGCACTGGAGCAACTGCTACGCAGTTGAGGAGAAGTTGTTGCACTGGGACAAAGTTCATTATTGCATCTCAAACATATCCTTTAAAACATGTCAATTGTAGAGATCAACTACTATACTGTATGATCAAAGCTTACTGTCAAGGCTATATTATCCTATTCGTTATATATTGCTTGTTTAGATACATACAGGCGGGTTGCGTCAAATGGGTTGAACCAGATTCGACCGAGTGTTGAAAAAATGCCCGTATCAACCAGCAGACTGGCTTGGCTACTGCTGTGAAGGCTCGAACGAGAGCTGAGAGTCAGTCCATAAGCTCTCGACAGGGTCGATGTCTTGGCCAACTCCGCACAGACCTCCTTGCGCTCGCCAGTCCGATACGCGTTTGAGACTGAGCTCGTTAAACGTCTGGTCGACAGCCCTCACAAGCTCGTCAGACAGCTCCTTATTATGGCCTGGAGTGGGTGTGACCCGCAGTCTCTCCTGCCCAATAGGAACAGTAGGATAGTTAATAGCCTGGACATAAATATCGTGCTTGGACAGCAGCATGTCCGAGGCAGCTTTGGCCTTTTCAGCATCACCGACCAGAATAGGAATAATATGAGACGGATTGGGAACAACTGGGATGTCCAGCTCGGTCAACTGGTCCTTAACATACCGCGTGTTGAGCTGTTGCGCACGCCGGAAATCGTTGGTGCCCGCTTGGAACTCAATGGCAGCTCGTGCGCCTGCCATTACAGCAGGAGGCAGCGTCGTAGTGAAGATGAAACCAGGCGCATATGACCGCAGCCAGTCAATAAATTTAGATGATCCCGCAACGTAGCCACCGACATTGCCATAGGCCTTTCCAAGAGTGGCAGTAATAATATCTACACGGTCCATCACAGTGCGAGCTCGCTTGGGAGCTGCGCCATACGCATAATGGTCAAAATCAAGATGCTCGGCTACTCCTGCGCCGTGAGGGCCATACATTCCTACCGCGTGGACTTCGTCTAGGAACGTCAGAGCACCATACTTGTCAGCAAGGTCGCAAATAGCCTCGATAGGTGCTACCGAGCCACACATAGAATACACGCTTTCGAACGCAATTACTTTCGGAGTCGACACAGGGTACTGTTTGAGTTTGGCTTCGAGGTCTGCCAAGTCGTTGTGCTTGAAAATCACCTTGCGGGCTCCAGAGTGTCGAATACCAAGAATCATGGATGCGTGGTTACTTTCGTCCGAAAAGTACACCAGATCCGGGAACCGCTGGCCAAGAAGACTGAGCGTAGCGTCATTGGCAACAAAACACGACGAGAACACCAGCGCGCCTCCTTTTCCGTGCAGCTTTGCAGCAGTGGCTTCCAAGTCTATGGCGCTCCTATTGTGGCCAGCAATGTTGCGGGTTCCGCCCGCACCGGCTCCGTACTTGTCAACAGTGCTATGGATGGCCTCGAGCACCTTTGGATGGCCACCCATTCCCAAGTAATCGTTTGCGCACCATACAGTTACCTTCTCGGCTTCGTTGGAGCGGTGGGCCCGAGGAAACTCCTCGGCTAGCCGGTTGATATTGTTGAAGTACCGGTACGACTTGTCCTTCTTCTTGCGCTCCAATTCGTGGTGGTACACCTTTTCGTACTCAAACGGTTTTCCGGAGTCGGCTTTAGCATCTTTCTTGACGTCCTTGGCGTGCTCAGCCTGGACAGGCAACTCGACGAACAGCGACTCGGCACCAGCCAAGTTGGCACTGGCATTTGGCGCTGCAACGTCCGGCTGCGAGCGCACAGAGTCTGCCACCGGCTTGCTGGCACTTGAGTACTCGCGTTGCTGCTTCTCGAGCGCTCGGCTCATAACTGGACACATCCTAGCAGCGCTCGTCAGCGACTGCCCATTGGTTGGATGTCCACTCATAGACCGCAAGGCGGCAGTGGAGGTGTTTTGCAAAAACGGGCAGAGCGCTTTGGCTTGCCTCACAACTTTGTCCATAGTGAAAACCTCAAAATCTCCCACTGTCAAAAAAACACCGCTTAATTGCGTTTAACAGTTGCGGATCGCTACTATTTATATGGGGAAAGCTCGGCGATGAGTACGAAAAATACATCAGGGTTGGGGTCCGCATGTGTCAGCTAATAGCCACCTGAGCATTGGATAGCTGGGTTTCCGCGCCCAACGGCTACAAATGGCCTGAGGGCGCCTGCATTATTTGCTCGTCAGTTGCCGAAATTCAACTCACCAACGCATTTTGTTCCAGTCAAGAATATCAATTTAATTCAGTGGTCTTCTTAG
Organism: Sugiyamaella qingdaonensis; assembly: GCA_030569235.1. NCBI lineage: Eukaryota > Fungi > Ascomycota > Dipodascomycetes > Dipodascales > Trichomonascaceae > Sugiyamaella > Sugiyamaella qingdaonensis. Next base: position 55,759 of record JAJMKI010000017.1, read on the forward strand.
ATTATTTTTTATTTTCAAAAGTCTTCTCTACGTATCATTTTTAATGGCACTCTTTTACCCCGCCTTTATAGTTGCCTAACAGCAATATTCCGCGGTTTTGGGTGTTCTACATTGGACAAACCGATGCATGTAGTTTCAGCTGGTGGTTAATGGAAGATCAGACAAAAGTAAGAACGAAATCAACCATTGGCCCCCAAATATATGAACGCTTGTGGGTCTATTTTAAAGCACGTTTTCGGGGATTGTACTTTATTCTTACGCGTAGTGGTGTGTGTGGTTTATAATTACCCAGAATACCTGATTTCTACTGAAAATCCGGCAGATTTGAAGCGCACAGCTCACTACTATGGTTTCATACAAAGCATAGAATAGTTTAATTGATAAACAGCTATTTAAGTATTCATGTAAGTCGCAGGATCAACGCCCTCCTCCGGGAATTCAGTAATGTTGACCTCAAATCGCTCCTGAATCTTTTCAAGAATCTTGTTGTCATCCTCACTGCTGACGAACGACACAGCCAATCCCTTGGTACCGAAACGACCGGCTCGGCCAACTCGGTGCAGATACTGATCGGCTTCACCAGGCATATCGTAGTTGATAGCAAGGTTGATTCGCTCCACATCAATACCACGGCCAAATACGTCAGTCGACACGCAAATTCGTCGCTCAAACTCCTTGAACAGTCGGTATCGCTCGATTCGGTCCTTCTGATTGAGAGCAGAATGGACAGCAATACTAGGGAAACCACACTCGTTGAGCAGCTTGTCCAGCTCACGAGCACGGAAAGTCGACTTGACAAAGATAATCACCTGGTTAAAGTCCACTTGGTCAAGCAAGTCATTGAGTTTACGGTTCTTCTGGTTCTCCTCAATCTTGATGTAGTACTGCTGAAGACCGTGCAAAGTCAGCTTGGTCTCGTCGTCAACATAAATCTCCAGAGGGCTCTGCATGAATTTCTTGCACACGGGCCTGATTTCCTGGCTCAAGGTGGCAGAGAACATCATAACCTGCTTCTGGTGAGGGGTGGCTCGGAAAATCTCCTGCACATCCCGTCGCATATCAACTGCCTCGAGAACCTTGTCACACTCGTCAATGATAAATGTCTTGACATTGCTCAGACGAATGTGCTTGTCTCTGACAAGCGCGTTCAGTCGGCCAGGAGTAGCCACAACGATGTGCGGTGACTTCTCAGCGTCCTTCAAGATTTCGATGTCATTCTGAATAGGGGTTCCTCCGTAGAACACGGCGGTGCGCACATCAGGAAGGTACTTTGAAAATCGAGTGTACTCGTTGTTAATCTGGTACGCGAGCTCCCGAGTGTGACAAAGCACAATCACCGACACCTCACCAGGGACAGGGTCGATCTGCTGAAGGGTTGAAACAACAAACACAGCTGTTTTACCAAGACCAGACTTGGCCTGGCACAAGACATCAGTACCAAGAATGGACTGCGGGATGCAAACTTGTTGCACTGTTGTTAGAACACTGGTATTCGGGAATTGTTTTTTTTGTCAAATGGTATCACGGGTATAGCCTATCTCTTCACATCAACGGTATCAAAAAAGAAAGTCAATCAACTTTCATTCTCATTCCAACAGGACTCATCTTCACAATTGGTTAGCTTACCTAGCAAACTCCTCCAACAATACATCTCTCCTCAAAAAGGTGTTTAGCTGGAAGCCCGCCCCCAACATAAAACGTAATACAACACACTACAGAACGCGTTGCATTTGCCAGCTCAGAAAAAAAACACAAATCCACCCGCCCAATATTCTGCACACGCTCTCAACGTGGCTGTTTTTTGTTTTTTTTTGGTATAGCGCAAACGCTCACAATGCGGTAATGACAACAACCCAACGCGACTGCAACCAACAGAGCTTCGCGGCCATCCAAACCAAAAGTTCTATAAAGTAAAGTGAAGAAAATAGATGAGGCCGTTGTTGATTGAGAAAGCGTGTTCGCCACAAGGATTTTCGTTGATGATATGAAGATAGACTGTGCCTCGTGACATTTGACAAAAACAAACGCTAACTAACCTTCTGAAGGATGCTCAAAACCACAGTCGCCGACTGCCCGCAGAAGCTCAGGCTTGAGCAAGAAGTCCCGGAAACCAGTAGAGTGGATACCCACATAAGAACCTTTCTTGTCTCCATTTTCCTGGACACCACCAGCGGCAGCTACCTTGGCGTCAGATTCGGCCTGAGTGGTGGGTGCAATCACCTCCTCGGTGTCCGAGTAGTCTAACAATTCCTCTTCACCTCCGTGGGACATATTTTGTTTTTGTTTCTATCAACCTTCAAAACGCGTCACACAATCAAGTTGATGTTAAGAAGCGTTGTTGTTCGACCCGCCCTTTCTTCGTTAAACAGGCTTACGGCACATTGCGGGCCAGTCCTGAGGCTACGCGCCACGTACATCTCATCTGCTTACGTCAGCTGAAAGTAAGCAGCAGTGCTATGTTAACAACGATGTATCCGGCGAATTTCAGTGAAAATCGTATTTTTTTTTAATTATAAATAGTATCATATGTAAATTAAACAACAGATAATACTACTCTATCTTGTTGGTAGAAGAAACCTCCATTATTTGTCGTCTATAGACCAGCATTACTCATTACTATTATACATTTCGGAGATCCTGTAGACGAGAAATGGCCTTGGGGTGCTTTTGAGCAGCAGCCTTGTAGTACCAGCGCTTTGCCTCGTCAATATCCGGCTTCACACCAATGCCCACCTCTGAGTAGTACCCTAGGGCATATTCGGCTTTGGCCAGACCCTTTTCAGCAGCCTTGCGAGCCCATAAATATGCTTCGGTATCGCTTTGAGAAAGCACACCTTCAGACCCCGTAAGGTACCAGCCAGAAAGCGCCAGTTCACTCTCAGGCTCGCCTCGTTCAGCAGCCCGGCTATACCAGGCAATGCTACGCTTGGGATCAATTTGACACCCCAAAGTGCCGTACTCGTATGCACAGCCAAGCCGGTATTGCGACGGCGGGTAGCCCAGTTTGGCGCCCTTGACGAACAGGTCAAACGCCTTTTGTTCATCCTTAATGAGAACAGAGGCCCCCAAATCATTAATGTCATTGGCATTTGCCCGTACAGTATCTGCACGTTCATACAGCAGTCCCAATTCGTGAACAGCGTGCGGGGTTTCGCTGTCTGCCCTATCGGCAGCTCGTTGGAGCCATGTTACTGCCTCTATAATACTCTGCGGTTCACCCAACAGCCCATTCAACGATATCATTCCGAGCTTATACATTGCAGACACGTCGCCAAGCTGAGCAGCCTTCTTGTACCATTGGATTGCCTTGCCAGGATCTTTTCTCGAGCCAGCGCCAATTTCATTACACACAGCTACCCTATAGGCCGCTTCGGCGTGATCGTGTTTGGCAGCACGAGAATAAAGCTCAAAAGCCTTTTCATAGTCCACCTCCAAGCCCATGCCTCCAGAGCTATAGTTGGATCCCAGAAAAAAAAGGGCATCAGGATACATCTGGCCAGCCAGCTTTTTCACAATCTTGTAGGCCTGGTTATTCCATGCGTCCCTGTTCTTCCGTTCCAGTTTGGAGTCGACCACCTTGGTCGATGGTGTTGTCGAATCCAGGTAGCGGCTGGCCAAAGTCTGGCACGCCGTCAGCAGCTTTTTGGCAAAGTCAAGCTGCGCTTTAGGATCGTTGGGGTTTATCCTGGCGAGTCTTCGCGCAGACTCAAGATCACTTGCGGTCAGTTCTTTGGGCTTTGCAGTCTTCGGTACCTCCTGCAGCGGATCCACGACAGTGGTGTCGTATTGTCTCATTGGCGGAGGACGTTTGGACTGGTCGTGGCTCGCAGACGATTGCGAAGCAGAGGCAGCAGCAGCAGCCTGTCGTGGATCATGAGTTGGTGGGACAGGAGGCTGGTCGAAACCACCGCCTGCGCCTGCTCCATATTGCATACCAGCCTGATCGTAGTACTGGTTTGGAGCATACTCTTGTGAAGACCGCAATCCCGAGCCATATTCTTGCGGAATAGACTGGTCCCCACCGTAGTTTGCTCTATAAGCATTATCACCACCCTGCGCTGGCACTGAATTGTCAAGATACATGTCCAAAACATCATCCTGAAGTTCGGGAGACTCAGAATGAGCGTTTGGAGCGTAACTGCTTGATACAGTGGCTCCATTCCCATACGCATGGACAGGGGATTCGGTGATTTCCTTTCGGTATTCGGCAGCCAAGGGAGAAATCGGCGTATTTCCAACGGTTGAAGAGGGTGGGATCTTGTTCGTCGATATACGCCCAGCAGTGCCAGGCTGTCTTTGTGACGACGGCTGTTGAGCAGCAACGGTATCGTAGGAGACTGCTGTAGGACTTGAGGTGTCAACGCCATCTGGGTAGCTGTCATAATAGTCATCTACAGGATACGGAACAGACCGCGGGGCAGCACCAGGGCGCGGAGAAGCAGTCTGCGTCCTGTCGATGTACTGGTGCTGAGGAGGCACTGGTTGGGCAACCATGTCCTGATATCCAGTAGAACTCGGGTTGTGGTGCTGAGAAGGAGGCCCTTGTCGCTGGTAGGCAGCAGGAGACGCTGGGCGAGCCAACTCCGGAGTGCTTGAGCTGGGAGATCGGTATGGCACCTGTCCAGGCCGTGGCGGCGGAAGTCTCTGCTCCTGAAGAGAGAGCTTGTCCATAGACGACGCCAGATCCGGCTGGGAGCCATAAGAGGCACCAGACTGAGCATACACAGCATTCTGCCCATCGGAGTATCCCTGATGCTGTTGACGCTGCTGAGGCTGTGGTTGTTGATTCTGCTGATGGTACTGGTTCTGATGTTGGTGCGGTTGCTGCTGTTGCTGTTGCTGTTGCTGCTGTCTTTGATCTGGTCGCGCTCGCTCTTGGGTTCGGGGCTGCGAATACTGCTGAGGTGGACGCTGCTGTGTTGGCTCAGCATGATGCGGTTGGTGACGGCCAGGGTCTTGTCGAGGAGGCTGTCCATCTCGTCGGTAGGAGTCTTGATAGCCCTTACTGGGAGGAAGTGGCTTTTCTGCCTGCCACTGCTGGGAACCATAGCTGTCTTGCTGCGCAGAGGATGCAGAACCATACTGAGATTGCCCTTGTTGAGAGTATCCTTGGGGAGCAGCTTGTGGGGCAGATCGACCCTGTGACTTTTGAGGTGGCTGTCGCGGAGCAGCTCGTGAAGCACTGCTGGGAGACCCAGCGCGACCGTATTGATCGCGATCGTAGCTAGCGGCGGGCGGCTCTGGATAGCCAACAGTCGGGCTTTTAGCAGGTCTTCCATGCGGTGAGCTGGGTCGCATCCCCTGACTGTAGCCCGGAGAAGGATAACCAGGAGACGGGTGCCTTTGAGGACCCATAGACGGAGGATTCTGCACGGAGTAACCTGTTTGAATAGGCGGAGGTCGGTGCCGTGCCGCCTGCCGTTGAGGCGACGGTGGAGGCGACCGTTGCTGCCCATAGGGGCTGTACGGTCGGTTGGCTACGTACTGTCCTCGTGCATCTTGGTATCTGGCGTTCATCAGCGGAGGCTGGTACTGCATGTCTGGAGCATGCGCCTGGCTCCCAGCACTGGAGCTGGTGGCACCAGGAGGATACTGAGATGGCGGGACAGTGCCGTTCTGCCTGTACTGAGACTGCGACATCTCCGTTTAAACTGCAAAAGCAGGTCGAAAACGCCAAGATCAAAACACACTATCACGTCACCACCAGCCAATACAGGTAAAAGCTGCCAGTACAAGCCAACACAGGTCAGGACGTCAAAACAAATTAACACAAGCCAAAACAAGCGAACACAAGTCACGCAGGGCGAAACTGATCAGCAGAAACTGATCACAAGCAAAAGCACGTAGCAGAGATTAGGTGTCGCGAGCTGAAAAGGTTGAAATACCGTCAAGAATTCAAAGTCCAACAGAATCAGAAGGACGGCAGAATCCGCTGGTAGGGGTCGCGATACGGTTCCAAACAACTGGTCGATGTCAACGATGAAATATTGCCGCTGGTGAATGGCTCAAACTTTAATTCGCACGCGAGCCTCAGTCGAGAAGATCCGAGCCTAAACGCGTCGTCACCGCCAGCGAGCAGCTACGAGTGGCTAAGAAATGGTCGTGTCGCCGATGGCAGGTGTCGAGTCGCCAGGACAGACAGACAGTGCCGATAAAGAGCAGTAGTATGGGGATTTGCTAAAACCGATCAGGGTAAAGGTGGAGATGCTGCGAGCCGATCGTAGCGGCTCGAGTGCAGGACTGGCAGCGGATCAAACTGCTAAACGAGCATTGCTGGGCTCGGGTCAAGTCTTGAAAACGACAGCTGACTATCAATATCTTGTCGTATCTAAGTTAAAAGACTGTTGTTGTGTATTTTCTGACTATACTTGTTTGGGACCACTATTTTGACAATTTAAGCTGGATTGCCGATGCAGTGAGCTGCGACCGATCTGCCAATGCTGCATTAAGGCTGTACACAAGAAACCAAAGGCTATGCATCCAACGCCTGACAGCTAACGCTCTGAAACTGACACCATTTACTGGTGCAATTGATGTAGCAATGCAACTGATATAATGATGCTGCTGATAGAACGACGCTACTGATACCACTATGCTGCTGATATCACTATGCTGCTAACGATGCTACTGATATCACTATGCTGCTGATACAACGATGCTGCTGATACAACGATGTTGCTGATATAACGACGCTACTGATGTAGCGATGCTACTGATACTTCGACTGTTGCGAATATTCAGAGCAGCTGTGGATTAAGCTACATTTCAGTCGGCACTTCAGATTCTCTCAATTGTGTACTTCAATTGGACATCGCTGGCGACTGCTCGGGGCATACTCAATTATTTACTCGTAAATTTAGCTACAAAACATATCTCATATGTCAAGTCACCGACTAATCTCCTGCTACATTTCTGACAGCTCTCATGCATCTATTACTCTCGCGACACGTCGCGTCCAAACACCTTGACCTTGAGCCAGTCCATGCAAACCAGCACCTTGTTGCGCATCGAGAAGCACATGCTCAAGTACGCTGACCGCCAGAACAGATACGTCAGACGTCCGCCCGTCGCAAAGTTGCCCTCTGCCCACAGCGTCAAGTCAGCCACTGCCTTGTCGGATCCCACGTACGCCAGCGAGCCCTGGTGCGAGTACTCGAAGGGCAGCAGCGACTTTGTCCTGCGCAGCCGTCGTGACTTGGTCTCGATTTCACTCAGCACTGCAGTGCGCTCCGAGCCGTCGTCAGTACTGGCTGCGCGGTGCTCCAGCGCCTTGAGTTCCTTGGCGAGGTCCTCGGCCTTGGCGAGCTGGTTGAACAGTCCGCCAAGGTACGAGCCCTGCTGGGCAGCCACCTGCGCAGTGGGCGCGTATTTGGTCGCAGTGCAGTCTCCCAGAGCCCATACGCCCTCAGTGCCTTCGACTACAAGGTACTCGTTGACCAGCAGGCCTCGTCGCGAGTTCTTCTGGGCAGCCACGTTGGACATGAGGTCGCGGATCACAGGACGCACAGTGTTGCCAGTGGCCCACACCAGCAGCCCATAAGGCATCTCGAGCGTTTCCTTGGACCCATCAGCACGCGTGGCCTCAGCAAATATCTTGTCCTCGGTAACGCGCTTGACCATGGTCTTGGTGAGCACCGAGATCTTCTCAGCCTTCATCTGGCGTTCCGTATAGTCGATAAGCTGCTTGGAGAACGACGGCAGCACGTTGGGCAGCGCCTCGACCAGCGTCACCCTGAAGTCCTTGGCAATTCCTGGGATCCACTTGCGCAGGTCCTCCTCGAAAAAGTCCTGCAGCTCAGCTGCAAACTCGACTCCAGTGGGGCCTCCTCCGACCACCACCGTGTGGAGCAGTCTCTTGCGGTCTTCGTCATCAGCCGACTTGAACGACGCGCTCTCAATACAGTCCATGATCTTCCGGCGGATCTTCTGGGCGTCAGGGATCTCCTTGAGGAAGCACGCATGCTCCTGGACTCCCGGAATACCAAACGTCGAGTTCATGGCTCCGACTCCGAGCACCAGGTAGTCAAACTGGATGTCGCGCTCGGCAGCCTCCGACTCGTTGGCGGCGGTATTGTCGCGAATTGTCACCACTCGGCCCTCGTAGTCAATCTTGGTCGCAGACGCCTCGTAGTACGTCACGTCCGACTGCTTGTTGCGGATGATACCACGAATCGGCTCCATGATGGACCGGTGCTCCACCGTGCCGGTAGTGCACGACGGCAGCAGCGGGGTGAACAGGAAGAAGTTACGAGGCGACACCACCACAACGTTGTAGTTGGACGTGTTGATGGTCTTGAGCAGGCTCACCGAGCCCCATCCCGACCCGAGAATCACCAGGGTCTTTTTGGTCGGGTCTGGCGGCAGCTGCGTGGTCTTGGGGTGCCGCGTCTCGTAGATAGACCATCCCACGTACACCACCGAGCCAGCAGCCGCCAGCTTGGTGAGGTTCCAGGTGGTTCGCCAGAATCCCCATCTCGATTTCTTGCCAGAGTCCTTTCCAGGTCCACCAGGTCCTCCAGGCCCTCCCGACGCACCAGAAGGGCTTTCTGGCGGTGGAGAAGGTGGGACAGCTGTTCCTACAGGGACAGCACCGGTTTTGATCGGTTCAGGCCTGACTACGAACTTCGGAGTACCAGCATTTGGAGCTGGTGGAGCAGGGGGAATACGCACTTTGGCATCGGCAAAGTGTCGAACAGCCACGCGCACGGCGGGACGAGACGCCCGCAGGATAGCCTGGTGCATTGTGAGCAGTTGGATTGTCAATTGCAATCGGCCTGGCAAACTCAACAGGCGCTGACGGGCTTCTTAAAATAAACGAGTGTGCCCTCGAAAACTTCCGTGAGCCTCACCGACCTTTTTTTCAAGCGATGCTGCCGGCCGGATAAATAGGACAATTTTCCGCCAGCCCTTTGTACGTGACTAATTGGCAGCTGCAGGAATGCTGAGCAACGACCCGCACCGTCACGGCTAAATTGGCTATTTCCCAGCACAGAAGCTCAATTGCAATAGGCGATGTTCCTTCTAGCCATCTCTTCGAGGGAGGCATCTCTCGGTTGCCGTCCAGCAATCTCGGGTTGGTTGCGGACCCGCTGTAGTCGGTGGGGCCGCCGGCTCGGTAACTACCCCTTTCAGGTACATCTTATCGTTACTCGATTGAGTTAGTGCCGACAGCCGTGCTGGGGGAGGAGGTAAGAGAAGAACGACGCCTGAATTGAACCTTCCGAACGAATGACTGTTGGCATTCTGATATTTCGCTTTTAACCAATATAGTTGATTTAGTACTAATTACATCTAATTGTTTTTGCTAGTATTATAGTTGTGCTTATTTTGGTTGTGACAATTGAGATGTGCGCGGTTGTACCTCTGGATAGCAGCGCTACTGCTTCCGGGCCTCACGAGGCTCGTGCCGGAGATGATGCCGGAGCAATCTGAACATAGCTGGAGCTTACCGGGCATCTGTTTCGGAAAGATTTCGCGGTGCTTCAGTAGCCTCGATTTGTGTGTATTGCAACTTATGAATCATGCTTAAGTTTGGTCCTGATTGAAAACTTCCATAGTAGACGCCTGCAGACGATCGGCCTGCAGCTGTCAAAATATGCGCACTGCTCTGTGGGGCGAAAATATGAGCAAGCTAGCTAGCAGGTGGAAACAATGCTGTCAAAATGAACAATGGATAATCCTCAAAATGATTGGCAAGCAGTAATTATGATGTCGTTTTGTTTTGGTTGATTTGGAACGGTGTCTGCTGTGCCTCTCGTGAGAATGCTATAAGACGGAATGTTGTTCAGCATTAGTCTGATACATCTGCTGCAGATTATTGCACTACTGGATACCTCATGTACGCTTCAATTCTAGTACCTATAGTCTAATCAAATCAATATCAGCATATCTAGTCAAGTGAACGCCCAATCACATTTATCATCTGACAAAACCTATCATTTATGTCTACTTAGGAAGAGTCAGCAGTCGTCCACCATCAATAACATGATGGCTGCCATGAACAAATGCACCTGCTCTGCTTACCAGATACAAGGCCAACCCAGCTATTTCTTCAGGCTCACCAAACCTCTGTAGAGGAATGCTCTTTCTAATCGTCTCCGTGAGCAACGGTGTACTCATGTCGCTCGGAAATATACCTGGTAAAATAGAGTTAACGCGCACTTTGTAAGGCTGCAAACGAGTGGCGAGGCTCTTTGTGACACTCAACGCAGCAGCTTTGGAAGCCTGGTACGATGCAGAATTCCCTGGGTCATTGGATGCACCGGCAACTGATGACACAACGACAACGGTTCCTCTACCATCGCCTTTCTTTGCAGCCTCAGCGAGTAATGGCAGCAACCCAAAAGTTAAAAAGTAAGGGGCGATGGAGTTAACCTTCTCAGTCTCAACCCAGCCATCATAGTTCCCGTTGAAATGTCTCGCAGCAAACTCATCAACAGATTCGTTCTCTGCTTGCTTGGCTGCCTCTACCCGGAACAATATCCCTGCGTTATGGATAAGAATATCAAGTTGTGACTCGATTGACTTGAAATCGCTAACTAGAGCCTCGATTCCCTCCTTGGTCGACAAATCGCCAACAATTGGAACTACTTTCCCCTTAGATAAGCCATTGATTCTGTCGGCGGTTTCATCTAGCTTCTCCTTCCGTCGACCACAGATATACACTGTCTTTGCACCGTTTTCAATTAGAGCCTGTGTAAATGTAGCGCCAAGGCCGACCCCACCTCCAGTAACAAGAGCAACTCTCCCGGTAAGATCGAAAAGCTTGGATACCTCAAACACCATTGTGCGTACTGTATAACGAAGCAAATAGCCGCGCAAGATATGCGGAATACAATGCATGCAGTGTATAGATGCATGTCAACTGATCACGTACGAAAGAGGCTGTAGATGACGCGAAATTGACGATAATCCATCTGGAAATTTTAACAGATCCAGACACTTATGAACTTGATGTACATATCAATGGTCGCTGCCGTCATATATATGCTTGCCGGTAATCAGTACATGACCTGTCTTAGCCCCAGATTCTGACGCTATAGTATCCAAATACTGAAATTCGCTGATGACGAGACATTTCCAATTAATACGTTGGTAATTATGATGGTCTAATGGCCACACAAAAATTTATATAATTCAGTTTACTAGTTATCAATTCTATCACACGTGACAATTAATCAAAAGTGCTGCTCAATATATAGCATCTGTCCAATTTAAGGTCAAAGCGGACCGAGAACAAAATTGATATTTGTATTAAAACTCAGGTCAACTCACCATACACCCTGGCAGATGACGGCTCTCAAATTGATCGTTCAATTTTTATAAGCCTTGTCAAGTCCTTCGGGAAACATCTCCTTTGCCAACGGATGGTTGATACGCGCTGCGTATAACCTCTTCCTGAAATATTCACCAACTTGTATATTTTCGTATTTTGCGGGGTTAGAGTCCGACACGCAAGTAGGAGCCACTTCAATTATTGAGTCGCTATCTGGGGTAAAGAAAAAAGGCATTGAGTACCGGGACTTGCCGGGTGTTGTATTGACGACTCGATGGACGGTTGACTTGAATTTGTCGTTGGTTACCTGCTGCAAGAAGTCTCCCACATTTACCACGTACGAATTGTGCCTGGGTGTCGCTGGAATCCAAATTCCATTGTCATTGAGGACTTGCAGTCCGGATACACCAGTTTCTTCTTGGACGACGACGGTGAACCAGCAATAGTCCGTGTGAGCACCAATTCCCACTTCCTCATTCCCATTAAGTTCCTGAGGTGGATAATGTAAAGCTCGGATAGCAGCCATGGGAAACTCACACAGCTTGTCAAAGTAACTGGGCTTAAGATCTAGACCAAGAGCAAACAGCTGTAAAAGGCCTCGCGAAAATACCATCGCCTCTCTGTAATAGGAATACAAGTCTTGTCTTAGTTTGGGAAACGCTGACGGCCACTGGTTCTTGTGAGGAACGTCATCGGTCAGGTCACCTGGATAGTTTTGCTCCTCGTCCCAGGGGTCGTCAGAAAACAAAAAGGCCTCCTTGAGATCACCCCTGCTGTTGACATCCATTCTTGTTTCAAATACAGGCTCGTACCCGCGAATGAACGGAGATTTATTGATATGGGTCTCCATCTTTTGTTCCGCTGGAAGAGCAAAGAACTCTTTTATAGTGCTGAAAGCAGTGTCGATGCATTGCTGCGACACGGGCACATTCTCTGCATAGAAAAACCCAACATCCTGGCAGGCAGCGGCAATTTTCTTAGCAATTGCCCGTCGCACCTCGATTTCTGGAGAAAACATGTTTGACATATCCACCGATGGGATCTCGGTAAACGTCTCTTTAGCCTCCAGTCCCATCAGGATGGGGCGTCTGCCGGGTTTTCCACCAGCATGGTACGTCACGTACTTTACTTCCTCGGTAGTAGTTGCCATTGATACCGCAAAAAATTGCTGAGTGTACCTGTCAGTAATGTACTGGGTATCTGCTGGGAATCTGCTGTCCTTTTATAGCCACGGTGACAAACTTGTACCGTTATGCCAGAGCCGGCGTCTGCCTATCTGGAAGGAGTTTGTGCGCTATAGATAAGCTGATAATGCACGTCCGCTTAGTCACTATCGGCCTATCTGGAAATATTAGGGTAGTTTTAACCGTATAAGAAACAAGTTGGTAGATAAGTGGCAGCTGCTACAACCAATGTATCAACGATTTGCATGTTTCTTTTGCGCACATGCATGCCCATTTAAACACTATAGATATACACTAAAATAACAGGCTCCAAGAGCCAGCCAACAGCCCAATGGCCACAATTGCAGTGATAATGCCAGCACCCACTTTGTCCTTCGTATGTAGGTCGAGGCTCTCATAGACACTGTCCGTGGTGGATTCAGTACCAGCAGTCACGTTACCTCTAGAAGTCGCGCCACTGTCCTGGGTCAGAGGGCCCGGCATAGTGTTGATGAGAAGCGTGTTGAAGGTGTCCAAAGCACAGATCTGCTCTCCCAGCCCAATGACATTGTCATACGCCTGGAGCAGCCAGTTCTGACCACACGTATGGCCATCGTAACCGCCAGAACAGCTCAGTGCGGCCGCTTCCGCAGATGCCTGGATGTATGGCATGATCTGGGGCTGCATGTTGGGCACCAGCAGCATCGTAAGACCCAGGAACCGCGAAAAGATGCCCTTGAAGCACCGCTGGTCGGTGTTGCACGTATTGGTCGGCTGGCACGCCGCCTCGTACATGATGTCGTTGACAAAAAACACCGTGGCTCGCTCCCATAGCAGATTCACCCTGTCCAGCCAGACCGTATCGTTGGTATAGTTGTACATATACGCGCATCCTGCCATGTACAGTCCGTAGTTGTAGGTCCACTCGTACGGTCGCACATCAGTACAGTTCTCCTCAGTGTAGGCGCCATCATAGACCCGGTAGTAGGCAGGCAGCCCCTCAGTGGCATTTGCAGCGTAAAAGTGCACAAACTCGACGCCAGTCACCCAGTCCCATATCTTGTCGGCCCACGTCACGTAAGTGTCGATGCCTGTATAGCGCGCCAGTCGAGCAGCCAGATGAAACAGAGCACCATTGGCTACGTTATTCTTGTAGTCGTATCCACTATTCCACGTGTAGATTTGCCAGCGGAGACCGCCATTGCAGGTAGTGTTGTCCCACCGGGACGCCATGGTGTTGAACACGGCTTGGGCCAGATACAACCACGACGGATAGCCACCCTCGGGATTCGTGAAGTTCTTCTCGGCAGCAGCAATGACCGCCACACCCCAGAACGCCTGGTCATCGTTTCCTTCCACCAGCGTCTGGTTGGACGGCATATAGTTGTCCTGGGTTCCTGTCTGGTACAGCAGACTGGACCTGATGAGGTCGACAAAAGTATCGTTCTTTGTGTAATACGAGTAGTCAATCAGCGTACCCCAGGCGACCCCGGACTCCCACCAATAGTATGGCTGCTGAAAGGTTCCCGGCGACTGGCCAGAGTCGTTGCCATTGTAGTAGTCGAGAAGACCCTGGGCCACCAGTGCCTGGGCTTCGTAGATGCTCGATGCCTCGTTGATATCTAGGTTTATGCCGAGGACAGCAGGCAGCAGCCCCAGCAGCGCTACAAGTGCAATCATCATATTGCAAGCCACCGCGTACTCAGCGAACGAACGACAGAGGCTGGTCTAGAGGCGTTTTTGTGCGATCAACGGCTGGTTGACAACACGCTCCTATATATAGCTTGCTAACGCCAGGGACGACGAATCCTGAAAATGTCTGCATGCAGCCGCCTTGCCCAGTTACATCATAGGCAGGGACCCGACTGCCACAGCTGAGAGAAAATCGGCTGCGGTGGATCCACCGTATTAATTCTAGTACATGTTGCGGTGTAAATACGGTCTCCAGTTGTGGTGTGGTCAAACTCTATCGGTTGGCCGTAGTTAACATTCTCGCCGTCGGTAAACTTAATCTGAAGTGGGTTTTTGTCGCAATGCTCGTCGGTAACCTGTGAGTTCCCCACTGTCTAAATTGAACTCGTCTCTGACATACCGATGTGGTTTATTTGGTTCTCTTCCAGTTTGTCTTGTGAAACAACCTCTGGAGCATTTGTTTTCGCCGGATTCTTCGCGTGGTCTTTGTATGAGCTTTTTACCAGATCGCGTAGCGACGATCGACCGACCGACAGCTGCATACGTCCGACGCACGGAAACAGACTAACAAAGCACATTGATAGGCGTGAGTGTATAAGCAGTTGAAACACTTCAACAATCTTCGAAAGCATGCCTGGCCGTTGCCCCGCATTATTGTAGCGTTTTTTCGTATAACGTCTTTTTTTAGTGTTTTTTTTTCGTTTCGTATTTTTCCCCTTACTTTTAGTTAGATGGCTTTAGTATTTTTAGTGCATGCGACAGTACATACTCGCTATTCTATTGCGTCGAGCTGATCAATGTCTGAATCATGACTTGTATTAATTCAATCTTAATAGACATAAACATTACATACTCTAGAACCCATTAACATTAATCAACTTATTAACTTGAAGTTGGCATTGTGTAAAGCATCGGCTGTGCTGTATACGTTCTACGGTGATAGCTAAATATGACCGTACTCTATCATGCTATGCGCTGTGGCCAGCATAGTCTCTTCGTTAGACCGGGGCTTCCAGCCGAGCACTTCTTTAGCCTTATCACTGTTCGACTCTCGATACATGCCCACCATGGGAACTATGGCTCTGGCTTGTGAGTTAAAAATAGCGGCAACTCGAACTAGCCAGTCGGGCAGAGTTTTGGTCGACACTTTTTCACCTTTGGCTCCTAGACTTTCCTTCAGAAACTTTGCAATCTCTAATAATGTGATAGTAGGTCCTGCCACTGCGATGAACCGTTGGCCCTTGGCGGCTGGACTGGTCATAGCCCGTATGTGAAGATCTGCTACATCTCGCACATCGACTAATCCGAATGTCAAGTTCGGAAGGCGAGACATGGTTCCATTCAGAACCGCCAGAAGCAAGTGGGATATGGGCGATGGACGAGCGCTCAATGATGGGCCACAGATTGCAACAGGGTTGATAACAGTCATCTCTAATTGTGGAGCGCTCTTTTCGATGTAGTCCCAAGCAGCTCTTTCTGCCAAAACTTTCGACTTGTTATATGTGGATAGGCCTGGTTGATTTGGGTCTGTCCACTCGTCATCTTTGATTAAGGTGGTCTTATCTTTATGACTGTAACCTACGGCAGCGAAGTTCGACGTCAACACTACACGTTTAACACCAGCACTGGCGGCAGCCTTGAGTGCTCGTAGCGTACCATCAATGGCAGGCCGTAGCAGCTCGTCTTCATTTTTCGGATTCTCAAGCGCAACGGGAGATGCAACATGGAGCACATAGGTGCAGTTAGACACCGCTTGATCCCAGTTCTTGTCTGCTGTCAAATCCGCCTCGGTAAATTCTACTGCGTTGGCAACGGTGTCTTGTATTTCAGCGGTTTTCAGCATATCCAACACCTCCTGCTTCTTCGACAGTGATCTCACTGTGGTGCGAACCAGATATCCTTTTTGCAAAAGTTGAACGATGCAGTGAATTCCAACGAACCCAGTACCTCCGGTGACCAGTACGCGAGACATTGCAATAAAATATCAATAACCAAATATTAGTTTCTAGTAAACTTTGGAGGAAAGGATTCAGATGGACATAATTGTCAATTTATATTTCGGCTATTAATGTTCTTTCTCTAGTCTATGGCCGACGATCGGAGTTAATCGAAAGAAATCATCGGTCGAGGTTTATATGCACGATGACATCTGGCGGGGTTAATAATTAGTAGCTGTCGCCGTCGGTGTCGGCGATTGAGAATTCTACCAGGAATAGTTACCCACTATTACCATATATAATTACTTTTATAGTCAATTTATGGCATGCTTGGCTGTTCACGTTGCAATGCATGTCAAACTCCGCACATCGGCCCATCACAGCCGCTGCATTGTCCTGTACCGTTAACAATCCTACCGCCACTGAGTAAATAAAACAATTAATTTTTGCACAACTTATCTTGCTAACAAGCTAGGCTAGAAAATAGGTTAAATAATAAGGAATACAGTTAAATGTACAGTCCGAAAGAGAAGCGAATTTAAAGTAGCATCGCAGCAACAAGCGGAGCTGCAATGGCTGCAAAAGCTGCAGTCAAGCGGGATCCCGCACCAGTCTCCACCGAAGGAACAGCCGTAGTTTCAGGAGAAACAGCGGCTTGGGAAACCGCTGCAACAGTCTCAGTGGCAGCGGCTGCAGTGCTGGCAGGTACAGTGACGGTGAGTTCCCGAGTCACAGTGGTGTACTCAGTTGTAGCAGCAGCTGTGGAGCACGGCATGGTCTGCGTGACAGTCATTACTGTGGTGTAGCCTTCCTCGCTGCACGGAACTGTCACAGTGGCAGTGATCACCTCGGTGGTGTATTCGGTTGTCTCAGAACCTTCAGCACCAGTCATAGTGCTGCATGGTACAGTGACGGTGGCAGTCACCACTTCAGTGGAGTACACAGCTGAAGCAGTTTCGGACATTTCGCAGCGAGTGCACACCGTAATGACTTCTGTGCTATAGGCAGTTGCAGTGATCTGGACGGTACTTCCACTCACCACCGAAGCGTAGGTGGTTGTGACAGGAACCGAAGTGGTAACAACACTCGAGGATGCTGCGCTGACTGAGCACGAAGCAGGCGGGGTGATAGCTGCACCACTTGGTGTAACCGAGTACGCTGAGAACGCCGTGGAGAAGGCAGCATTGATCGAGTTAAAGTCTGAAGCCAGTTCGTCGACTACTGCGCAGTCAAGCTTGGAATAAGCGGCATCTTCCAATTCCTGGAAGCTCGAGTACAATGACACAAGATCACCCTCCACAATGCCTTCAGCAGCCCTCACAGCGAGCGCGCGCTTTTGAGCACTGGCAGCACCGACAGCAAAGAAATCGGCAGCCTTGTTGGCAAGGTCATGTAGAAGGTTCACCACCACGGGAGTCACAGTATTGGCAGCACTGACGATACTCTGAGCTTCACAGGCAATAACGCTAACCAGCGCTTGAGCTGCGCTGACGGCTGCGTTGAGGTCGTTCTGAATAAGCTGCTCGTCATCCTGGACTGTAAGAGCTCCCGTGAGGCCCTGGGAAGACTCAAACGCATTGACTGCCGAGTCAGTATTTGAAGAGTCTGTCTGGAGTGCGCTGAGTGCACTAATAAGAGACGATGCAGCCGGTTGAATACTGCAAGTGCTTGCAGAAGGTGACGAGACGGCGCTTGAAGCAACTGGACTCGAGGTAATCACACTGGAGGCTGCTGCTGCACTGGATGGAATAGTGGAATTGGTGAACGCAGACGATGCAGCAGCCGACGAAGCAGCAGCGGCAGAGCTTGCAGCACAAGCAGCAGAAGATGCTGCAACCGAAGAGCAGGAAGCGGGAGTAGTAGCAGCATTGGAAATGCTCGCAGACGGAACGCTGTAAGCAGAGAACGCGCTAGAGAAGCCCGTCTCGATAGGGGCAAACACCGACACCAGAGATGGGACGTACTCACAGGGAGCTTTCGCATAAGCAGCCGACTCGAGTTGCTCAAGAGAGCCGTATAGATTCTCCAGGTCCTGCTGTACAATTGAACCAGCACCAGCACCATTGAGCGCACTTGCCTTGGCGACCAAGTCGTTGAGCAAGCTGACAACCACGGTCGCAACGGGTGGTCCAACGCTCAAAATGGCCTCGGCATCGCATGGAGCAATGGTAGACACACTCTGGGCAGCAGTCACTGCATTGTCGAGGTCCGACTGGATTTTGTCCTCATCATCTTGGATTGTCAGCGCGCCAGACAGACCGTCGCTCTCCTGGTAGCTCTGGACCTCCTGGTCAGTGGCTGCAGAGTCAGTCTTGAGCGCCTCAAGCGCACTTATCACAGAAGAGATGGCACCAGTGGGAGACGCACAATTGAGGGCAGAACTGGTAGCAGCTGCACAACTTGACGGTGCCGCTGAAGTAATGGCAGCAGCGGAAGAAACGGCAGCGGCAGAAGAGACTGGAGCAGAGGAAGCAGCCACCGAACTCGATGCAGCAACAGAAGAAACTGCAGCAGCAGAACTCGAAACTGCAGCTGGGCTAGAAACTGCAGCAGAACTAGAGGCAGCAGCAGAGCTGGAAACAGCAGCAGGACTGGAAACAGCAGCACTCGAAGCAGCGGCAGAGCTGGAGGCAGCAGCAGAACTGGCAGCAGCAGACGAACTGGCAGCAGCAGCAGACGAGCTAGCAGCGGCGGAAGAACTCGCAGCAGCAGCAGAACTCGAGGCAGCAGCAGCAGACGAGCTAGCAGCAACAGAAGAACTAGCAGCAGCGCTTGACGTTATAGGAGCCGCGCTTGAAGTCGAGCTCGCAGCAGCGGAGGTCGACGAAGCACAAGGCGGTACAGAGGAGCATCCAGCGGGAATAGTGGCCTGCGCAGGAATGCTGGCAGAACTGACACCGTAGGCACTGAAAGCGCTGGTGAATCCGACCTGAATTGGCGAGAAAATAGACACCAGATCAGGCACATACTCGCAGGCAGCCTTGCTATAAGCAAGGCTTTCCAGATTACTAAGACTGCTGTACAGCGTACTCAGATCGCCCTGAACAATGGTTCCAGCACTGGCCCCCTCAAGCGCGCTGGCCTTGGATGCCAGATCAGTGAGCAACTGCACAACCACTGGGTATACGGTGTTTCCGACAGACGAAATTGCAGATGCATCACAAGCATCGATTGTAGAGATGGCACTAGCGGCAGAAATCGCAGTGTTCAAGTCACTTTGGATGCTCGCCTCCCCGTCCTGGATGGACAGAGCACCAAGTAGCCCGTCGCTCTCCTGGTAATTGTTGACCTGTTGGTCGGTGGCTGCCGAATCCGACTGAAGCGCCTGAAGCCATACAATCAAGCTCGAAACAGCTCCAGTAGGACTGGCACAGCTCGATGGGAACGGAGACGCACATACCGACTGGCCAGCAGCAGTAGCCGCCAACGAGGCCAGCAGCAGGCTGGCCGACCATTGAGTCACACCAGATCGACGAGTCATGTTTTATTTTCGTAACGACCTACCGCAATTGTTTCTCACAGCTGACACTGATGTGCGATGGCAGCAGCTGCACCACCATATATAGTGGGCAGCACATGGTGGAAGACACATTTTTTTACCCCACCATTGGCATCCAAAACACTTTTTGTATTGTTGATCGCTGCGACACCGAATAGGCAAGTATTTCTTTTCTTTAGTTGCCGATCGTAGCCTATCCCGATGAAACATTCACACATTGGCTTCCCTAAATGCCCCTTGGCGATCGGTGCATCCAATTAGTACCGAGCTCGGCTGATCGCCCTGGGTAAGCATGTTGACTTCACTGGTTTGAGAGATCGAGCTGCTGTTTTGAGGCGCCAGCGTAGGGGGGGTAAAGATGAGATGGGGAATCCAGGGTCAGATTAGCCCTGTTGGCCCGAGCTCGTGGCGATGAGCAGGTGACGGATCTGTGCGCTGATATTTGCGAACGAGTTTTTTCTCGACATCAACTTTGGCTTGATACAGAAATGACGATGCTTTTGACAACCACTGGTGCCGCGCTCTGCGGCCGCTTAGTACTGCAGTTGTCTGCCGAGGCGCTGCAGACGGTTGCTAATTGTCTACATCTTTGTTCTGCAGTGGGGTGTGAGACTGCTAACTATAGCAATGTGAGGCGGTCTGCCGTTTGTTGGATATCCGCCCAATTGCCCCGCTACACATCCCAATTGGCCAGCAACGTCCAACAGCAGCCAAATAGGACCACACTGGCCAGACTGCGGGGATATTTTTCTTTTTTTCATTTGGTCTGGCCTTCCATCCCCGCAGTTGCTGGCAGTGACATGTCAGAGATCCTCGGCTCGTTCAGGCATGCAGTACAGACCGCCACTCTATCCGCATTTGAGTTGTGAAAACTTCCCGTCTAGGAAATTGTCGGTGGCCCTGTGCATATTAACGCATCCACCAGGGCCCTACTGGCATTAGCGAGCAGCCACTAGCTGCCTGGCCCTGGCAGTGGCGCATTCCGGCAGTGGCACAACATGTATGCAAATTCCAGGTACTGGCGGACTTGTCTTTTGTGCAAGTATACCTGGTCCAGCCAGCGCATTCCCTGGGTTGGCTGCTGAGACCCAGGCGCTAGGATTCCCGTGCCTAATGCATCGATCAGAGACGCATCCTTCTTAAACAAGCCGCCCATATCTCCATTCACTCCCAATGACTATATTAGGGCTATCCCAAACCGGGCTATAGCATAGCTAACCCCCGCACGATCTTCACTGAGTGCCGGTAGCCATTCCGTGCCGTTTCCTTGGCCTCCATGCCCGGGCTTTCCGGGCGTGTCGACTCGTATCTGCATGCTACTGTTTATACACGTTGCTATATGCTAGGACGTATTATTGCTTGCAGGAACTCGTTCTGCCACTGTAGGGTCTGCATTGATCGTGCATTCCCAGGCCCAACGGCGCCCGAAACGCCCAAATGCAACTGCCCACAACGGGACCAATTGGCAGACCCAACTGTGGTCTCACGCCTTAGACCATTGACACTTTATGGCCAAAGCAGAAATGCTGAAATGAGCAGCAAATAATTGCCAGTGTTTTCCGTAGTCCGGCTCGGTTCCCCTAGCCAAGCATATGCATGTTTCTTTTTTGCTGCCTGAATACGACGCACTTATAAGTCCATGCATGCTTCCTAGATCGAGATACAGAATACCCTCAAGGTACATCAGCTTACATATCCACATGTTCAACATGCATAACATCAGATTCAGAGACATCGGTAGCGCACACAAAGCATTTGATGATGGCTGATATGCACTTTTATCTCGTTTGATCGAACTTTCAATTGAATTCGAGTTTCACCCTTGCGCAAGTGAGTTCTAGATCTCACGATATTGCAACTTGGCTTGGCTGCTATTATGTAGATAGAGTTTGCTATATGTTATCTCCAGAAAATCACAGACTACTAAATATACTGCTGGAAATGATACCATTGAGCTGCCTACCTTTGCCCAGTCAGCTCTGGTGGAAGTAAGTTGTAAACTTCAATCGGGGCAGATCAACTCTTGACCACATTCGACTCCTCCTCTCTGAGATATTGTGCCGATATTGGAGTGGTATTTCGTGACTCCTTGTTTTGATTTTCTTTCGCTATTTTGCAACTTTCAGTTGTTATTATTACCCTGAGATGCGCTTAAGTCTGGCATACAGCACCTGCACGTCGCGATGCAGCTGTATTAGCATATGCATCTCCTTATAGATATTCATCACCACCAAGTCTCTACATTTCACTCTGTAGTATGCTGGAGTATCTGTCGCAGGAAAATATGGTACTCTTCATCTTGACACAGACTAGATATGAGTTACCGTTGATGCTTGGACTTGTCTTTCAAGAGTAGAACGTGGACCTCCACTCTTCCATCATGGTCACCACTAAAACCACAATGCATCGTTAACTTCTGCACTGGCTAACACCACCTGCCAGTGTCCTCGCCTCAACTGCGCAGCAGTTGTCACAGTGCGAGAGAGTCGCCAACAGTTATGCTGCTGTATTGGAAGTATCTTGCGACTCCGTCGCGCTGTGGCAACTGCTGCGCAGTCGAAGCGTGGACACTGAAATGATATTGCTGATTTGTGGTAATCGAAAGCAATCTTTTTCACATTGAGTAATAGTGAGTAGCATGCAGTAACTTACAGTATCACACGTACTGAGTAAGAAGAGAAATACTGTTCCTAGGAAAAGCCTAGGTACCAGACAGCATCTGGTACGCATCTTGCAATTTATAAGCGGTAGTCTATACTAATAGATGCAACCTCGAGACGATGTTTTCAGAATACCAAATCTGGAACATGGATAGTTTCCGGCATGCATATTCTCTCAGAATTTATGCTGTGACTTAGCTATAACACTATTAACCATTAGCTATAACAGTAACCGTTGACATATCACAATATTGAATATCAGAAAAAAAGGGACATGCTTTGATCGTGTTCCTAGTTGTTTGATCATAACTAACCGTGAAATATCATTTTTTGATGCTTTCTTCTGGCTTTTAGAAATTAATTTCGATAATATCTCTCTCACAATTTTACGGCTGAATTAACCCCTTTTAGGAAATGATAGTGTCGATCTACCCAATAAACAAAAAAATTATTTCTCAGCCAGTATTTTATGAAACTTAGATTTGACTAGCTTATAAATATATTCAAGTTAGACTGGATTTTTTCAGTATTTATAAGTTATATAATGACTTCAAAATACATAGATTATGTTGTAGTTTCTAGCACGGCTGAATAAACCTATTTTAGGAAATGCTCTTCACTGACTAGCCAGAGGTGCTGGCTTTTTTTGCAACAGTCCCTTTTTTTCAAAAAACCCGGATTTCAGGCTTTTTCGCATTTCGCACGGCTGATATAACCCGTTTTAGGAAATATATGTGACGATCAATATAAGTGGGGTTGGTCTGGAGTTAATTCTTAAGTATGTAATCACTATCACTCAAAATAAGTTATAACGCTTTGTATAACTATTAACGTATAGCAGAAGTCTCGATTTTCGCGACTCTGTTGTGATGTAGCAATCGCTGCGGAGTTGTGGCGGCAGAGCTGTTTCTATCTATTATTGTAATAACATGCGAGTTATTCCTGACTTGTAATATATAAGTTGTACCCACCATATTCAGAACATTTGTCAATTGGTCTAATTTGCCTAACTAACTTATCAATTATTTACTTCATTCAGATCTTGCAACGGCTGCTGTATTACAATTGTATCTGAATAATTACATTATGTCGAACCTATTGCATCTGATTTTATAACACAGTCGCTGCAGTATCGTGCCACACCAGCAGAGTCACCATATCCAAAAACAAAGACCAACTGACAAATGTTCTCATTACGTTATTAAGAATATTTGGATGTTTTTTCGAAGGATTCGACTTCAGCGACAACGTGCTTCTACTTGCTTCTAGACAACTGAATCTAAATTGCATATGAATGTGTGACTACTTTTAAAGTAGAAAATCGACCCAGCAAAACCAGTTTTGAAGTTCCAAAAGACTAAAATATGCTGAGATCATGAAATTCCAATCTCTATACATATTGGAGACTCGATGAAATATCAAAACGTCTCGAAGACGTTGTCGTGGACAAGACAACCTCCAACCAACCCTCACTGTCAGTCCACAAAGCGGCGCAACGCGCCTCACTAAATTCGTTCATCACCCAAGCACTAAATTTCAGACCTTCTCTCTTTAGTCAACCATAAAAATGCAGGCACCAGTGGTTGTCATGAGTAAGTAGATGGCGAATAGTTGCAGACGGCTAACATCTAGATGCTGGCGGCGAGCGACAGACGGGTCGCAAAGCTCAGGTGTCCAATATCACCGCGGCCAAAGCAGTGGCAGACATCGTAAGAACGTGCCTTGGGCCAAAGGCAATGCTGAAAATGCTGCTTGATCCAATGGGAGGCATTGTGTTGACCAATGACGGGCATGCCATTCTGCGGGAAATCGACGTGACCCATCCAGCAGCCAAGTCCATGATTGAGCTGAGCAGGGCCCAGGATGAGGAAGTAGGCGACGGCACGACAACCGTCATCATCCTAGCTGGCGAGATTCTTGCCCAGACGTATCTGCCGTTGGAGCGCAATATCCATCCGGTGGTGATTATCTCTGCCCTCAAGGAAGCGCTCAAAGACGCGCTCGACGTGATCCACGAGATTTCGCGGCCCATCGATGTCGACAACGAGGAGGCCATGACCAAGCTGATCGCAGCGTCTATTGGCACCAAGTTTGTTGCTCGGTGGAGCAATCTGATGTGCAGCCTGGCGCTCAAGGCGGTGAAGACAGTGCTGCGCGTGGACTCCAATGGACGCAAGGAGATCGATATCAAGCGGTACGCAAGGATCGAGAAGGTCCCAGGAGGCGAGATTGAGGACTCTCGTGTTCTGGACGGTGTGATGCTCAACAAGGACATCACTCATCCCAAGATGCGACGGCGAATTGAGAACCCGCGCGTGCTGCTGCTGGACTGCCCTCTCGAGTACAAGAAGGGCGAGTCGCAGACCAACATCGAGATCACCAAGGAGGAGGAGTGGAACCGCATTCTGCAGATCGAGGAGGAACAGATCAAGTCCATTTGCGAAACCATTGCATCATTTAAGCCCGACCTGGTGATCACCGAGAAGGGCGTGTCGGACCTGGCTCAGCACTACCTGCTCAAAGCCAATATTTCCGCGTTGCGACGGGTGCGCAAGGGAGACAACAACCGGATCGCTCGTGCCACGGGCGCCGTTATAGTGAACAGAGTTGAGGACATCAAGGAGACCGATATTGGAACCAAGTGCGGGTTGTTCAATATCGAGCTGATCGGAGACGAGTACTTCACGTTTCTGACCGACTGCAAAGAGCCAGGCGCGTGCACGATCCTGCTGCGAGGCCCGTCAAAGGATATACTGCAGGAGATTGATAGAAACCTCCAGGACGCCATGTCTGTGGCGCGCAATGTGTGCTTCGAGCCTCGGCTGTCACCAGGAGGAGGAGCCACCGAGATGGCTCTGAGCGTTCGGCTGGCTGAGAAGGCAAAAGCCATTGAGGGCGTATCGCAGTGGCCATACAAGGCGGTTGCCGACTCGCTGGAGGTGATTCCCCGGACGCTGATCCAAAACTGCGGTGGCAATCCCATTCGAGTGCTGACCCAGTTGCGGGCCAAGCATGCGGAGGGCCTCTATACTTTTGGTATCGATGGCGACAACGGCAAGGTCGTCGACATGAATGAGTACGGTATATGGGAGCCCGAGGCCATCAAGCTACAGTCGATCAAGACAGCAATTGAGAGTGCGTGCCTGCTGCTGCGAGTCGATGACATTGTGAGTGGAGTTCGAAAGCAGGGCCAAAAGACAGAGGCGTTGCAAGGACCTGAGGAGACTGCCCAGCAGGAGTAATGTATATAATCTAAGTCATTGCGAGTTTGAGCTAGCTGCACTGTGTTGTAGTTGTAGTTGTTTGTTATTTCTTTTTGTTTTCTGTAATGTGCGTTTGTCTGTTAATATTTGTTTATTCAGTTTTGTCCGATTTTGGTAGTCATTATGTTAGTTGTTCGTGCTGCTAAAAGACAGTGATTTATAGCTTATAACTTTGTCGTTTTTTCAGATCTTGTACTTAACGCGGAGAGTTTTGTGGTGCTGCTCTACAAGTATTTTACTTGAAAACTGTAATATAATAAATAAGAAGTTGACTGTCAACAACTGTCTCGCTGTGTGCATCAATGCACCGACTAAGCTCGATACCCCAAGATGCCTAATTCATCCGTTCATAGTCTAGCTGCACCTCGCCAATTACACCTGGATTAGGTATCGCGGTTGGATTCCGAAACAGGCGTTGGTTCGCTGCCTAGCAGGTCTCTAGACAGCTCGATGATGCGGTCAATCTGCTGCTCCGAGAGCCGCGATTCCACTTCCTCGATTAATGTGTAGACGACGGCAGGAGACTTGGGCGAGTTGTTTATGAGCTGCAGTTTTTCCGCCTTTTCCAGCTCAAAGCCTTCGTCGCTTAGTGCCTGTAGAAACTTGGTCATGCCCTCGATTGTCTGAGGATTGGCAGGATTCCCGGCAGGCCTGTCGTTCAGATAGGCACGCAGCTCCACGAGGATGGTCTCGAGATTCTCCGAAGCAGGGCCTCTTTTGCCGGCCGTCACCTCGTCTATATGCTGCAGCACTTCGAGATTTGTCAGCAATTTATCCCTGATATTGAGGACCTCCATTTCAACGAGCTGCCCTTGCTGTTGCTCTTCGTACTGTTGGTGATGCTCGTGCTGCCGGGATTTATTTTAATATTTTATACTGTCGTTCTCGTCGTTCTCTACTCCACGTGCCCTTGCCCTGTTTGTTCTCATATCCAGCGATTGCATGCCTATATAGGAGCTTCCTGTTTTGGACGAGTGACTGTTTTCCCTGATTGGGACAAGCACTCTTGCATTTTGCCTCCTCAAAATTGCCAACCCGACTCTTCTTCACCTTACAAGTCAAAAGTTCACCACTATGTCGCTCGTCGTCACTGAGAAGGGAAACTTCCAACACATTCTGCGTCTGCTGTCGACTAACGTCGACGGTAAGATCAAGATCATGTACGCTCTTACCACCATCCGAGGTGTTGGCCGACGATACGCCAACCTTGTGTGCAAGAAGGCCGATGTGGACCTCAGCAAGCGAGCTGGTGAGCTCACTGTTGAGGAGCTGGAGCGAATCGTCACCATCATCCAGAACCCGGGCCAGTACAAGATCCCCGCGTGGTTCCTCAACCGACAGCGCGACATTGTCGACGGCAAGGACTCGCATCTGCTGGTCAACCAGCTCGACAACAAGCTGCGAGAGGACCTGGAGCGACTCAAGCGAATGCGCGCCCACAGAGGTCTGCGACACTACTGGGGTCTCCGAGTGCGAGGCCAGCACACCAAGACCACTGGTCGACGAGGAAAGACCGTTGGTGTTGTGCGAAAGAAGTAAGCGGGTGGCTTGCATTAATGCCATGTTTAAAAAGGTACTTTTTGTGCTGTATTGCAATGTATGTAATTGTTAGCAACGTGCAATGTTGAATGTTTCTTTAGTAGGCGTGTGGTATCGACCGTTGTCAGTGTGGTTGTAGTGGTGTGCCAGTTTGGCTACGAGTGCCGGTTAGCATCGTCCTTCTGTCCACATAGTGGAGTAGTGTGGGGAGGGATGTGAGTTGATCTTATTGTTTTCGTACTTGCTGTTTAGGTTGTCTATGGATCATCCATACTTCAACTGCGCAGCAGTTGCTACAGCGCGACGGAGTCGCAAGAAGGAGCTGCCAAGCTTTAGCTCTCAACTCAATTGTCGATCTTGCGACTCCGTCGCGCTGTAGCAACTGCTGCGCAGTTTTTTCTGTCGACGTTATGTTCTGTTTTTATTTTTCCGGTTGGTACGTCTATTTGTATTTGTAGTAGCGTGTCGCGTAGTTCGTTAAAGTTTGCATCCCCTTCTATGCCTTCCACATACTGAGCGTAGGCAGAATCAACAGCCTATCAGGAAAGAAAACATAAACGATCTCCATAGCACACAATAACAACACAGACAAGCAAATAAAAATGGTTAAATAAAACAGACAGCTGGATACACAGGAAATATACTATGCCGTCCCGGAGGCTAGAAGAACCGACAGCTCTCACTGCGATAGGCAGATGCAGAGACATGCATATGCAGCAAAGGTTAATCCCATACTAGTGAACGTACAACTCTGCTCGAGGAGACTGTTCGTAATATAGACAACCAGATACGCAAATAGGTAGACACAGAAACAAAAAAAAGTAAATTAGACATGAAATGAATAGTACTACAAACATACCAAGCGATTGCTTAAGCTGAGGAAGAACTAAACTGTTGGAAAGCAGAACCAATTCCAATGGAGCAGACTACAGCCCAAAGCACTCATCGCGTAATTACATGAGAATCGGCCGCTTTAAAGCAACGCCAGCGACATGCCAAACAAAGATCTTCCCGCTTTTTCCAAATATGTAAATGTTAAATATGATATAGCTCAAGCTAGAGAAAGCGCTATCAGAGTATGCCAATAGCTGTTCATGTCAGTTGTTATGCATGTCGCTTATCAATTGTAGATGGAGACAAGCGGATGGACATCGCAAGCGGATGAACAAGAAGATGGTAAACGTATAGCTACAACAACCTATGCACTCAAAAACACAAAGAAAAGGCTTTTCTGCTTGAAGATGTCACGTCGCAGAACTCAAACTGTCAAATCGACAACCTCACCAGTGGCCAGCCCCACCGGCACTCCTAACGAGGAGACGTCACGCACGGGACGGGCCAAGGGTACGGGTGTCTCCATGGCAACGGGCCCCAAACATGTAACGCGACGCTTTTTGCCTGTTTACGCCCCCCTTAATTTTCACAACTTGATACCACCGCCAGCAGGCATTTTGACCAATTGCCGCTATGAGAGAAGTTATCAGCATCAACGTCGGACAGGCCGGGTGCCAGATCGGCAACTCGTGCTGGGAGCTGTACTGCCTCGAGCACGGCATCCAGCCAGACGGCTACCTGAGCGCAGATAAGAAGGACGGCCCCCGTGACGAGGGCTTCTCGACGTTTTTCTCCGAGACCGGCTCGGGAAAGTACGTTCCCCGTACCATCTACGTGGACCTCGAGCCCAACGTGGTAGACGAGGTCCGCAACGGTACCTACCGCAACCTGTTCCACCCGGAGCTGCTAGTGACGGGCAAGGAGGACGCCGCCAACAACTACGCGCGAGGACACTACACGGTTGGTCGGGAGCTCATCGACACGGTGCTGGACCGAGTTCGACGAGTGGCCGACAACTGCTCGGGTCTGCAGGGATTCCTGTTCACCCACTCGTTTGGTGGAGGTACTGGGTCGGGTTTCGGAGCTCTGCTGCTCGAGAAGCTGTCCATTGACTACGGCAAGAAGTCCAAACTCGAGTTCGCCGTGTACCCGGCGCCCCAGAACTCGACATCGGTGGTGGAGCCCTACAACTCGGTGCTGACCACTCACACCACTCTGGAGCACTCGGACTGTACGTTCATGGTGGACAACGAGGCCATCTACGACATGTGCAGGCGCAGCCTCGACATCGCGCGACCATCGTACGAGAACCTCAACCGGCTGATTGCCCAGGTGGTATCGTCGGTGACGGCGTCGCTGCGGTTTGACGGATCGCTCAACGTGGACCTCAACGAGTTCCAGACCAACCTGGTGCCGTACCCGCGCATCCACTTCCCGCTTGTCACCTACGCCCCCGTTCTGTCGGCTGCCAAAGCCAACCACGAGGCCAACTCGGTGCAGGAGATCACCAACGCGTGTTTCGAGCCCTCGCACCAGATGGTCAAGTGCGACCTCCGCAACGGCAAGTACATGGCGACCTGTCTGCTGTACCGCGGCGACGTGGTCAACAAGGACGTCCAGCAGGCGGTGGCCACCATCAAGGCCAAGAAGTCCATCCAGCTGGTCGACTGGTGCCCCACTGGGTTCAAGATTGGCATCTGCTACCAGCCGCCCCAGTACGTGCCGGGTGGTGACCTCGCCAAGGTCGACCGAGCCGTGTGCATGCTGTCCAACACCACTGCCATTGCAGAGGCCTGGTCTCGTCTGGACCAGAAGTTCGACCTCATGTTTGCCAAGCGCGCGTTTGTGCACTGGTACGTGGGCGAAGGTATGGAGGAGGGCGAGTTCTCAGAGGCTCGAGAGGATCTGGCGGCGCTGGAGCACGACTACGAGGAGGTTGGCAGCGACACCACTGTGGATGACGACGCCGAGTACTAGGAAAACGATACCACCTTTTATACTTTTTATTGAGAATGCACTAGTAGGTTAGTTATGAATATAGACTGTAGTTCAGTTGTAAGCCAGTTGCAAGTGCAGTTGTAAGACGCTACTCCAATTGTAAGACCAATCGCAAGACCAGTTGTAAGCCCAATAAGACCAGTTGCAAGCCCAATAGCAAGACCGATTGCTACTCCAATTGTAGGCCCAATTGCAGTGCATGACTCTAATAGTAGATCCGAACAGCAGCTCCTCAATGGCAGACCTCCTGTTATCACTTTAACCTAATGCTTGCAAGACTCCTCATAGAGAACTCAACAGCTCCTGCTTTTCATGAGTCACTTGCCGCTACTCCCTCTTTTAGTTTTAATAAAGAAGTGTGTCTTCAAGCAGTTGTCACATCCAGTGTCTTCGCCTCAGCTGCGCAGCAGCTGCCACAGCGCGACGGAGTCGCAAGAGCTTCGTACCAGATGATTCTGACCATCTCGATGCATGTGAAAGCGTCCCTGGGAAAAGTGGAAAACCTGGTTTCATATGCCGTAGCAAGGACTGCACTTGCTTATAACATTTCACATTGTGCTCACTTATAGTAGACATGTCATCAACTGCAGTCAGGTCTGAATTTCATTGCATTAGCGTCCGCTCATGTAGTTCATGTAGTTCCCCAGGCATCGCATGCAGCGATCGACGGCACGGCTATTGCAAACGTGGGGTCCATCGTTAACCTCGGCACAGATCTCGAGATTCATAAATACAGCACATCGCGCAGTTCTATCGGTGGCAAACATGACTATTTCTGACGACCAGTTTCCGTCGTCCGCTGTCTTTGAGCTCATGAATGAGACAATCAAATCTGAGCCCTCCCTAAAGGCAAAGTACTTGAAGCAAACTAATGCGGTGGTCCAGTTCAACCTCCGTAACCGGGAAGGCAAGGTCGAGTCGTGGTTCATCGAATTCAAAAAGGAGGGACTTGTTGGACGTGGCAAGCCTCCGATCAAGCCAGACATCATCCTGACAGTCAGCGACGAGGTGTTCGGCCAGCTTGTAGAGGGCAAAGCGAATCCCCAGAAGCTGTTTATGAACGGGAAGCTCAAAGTTACTGGAAATATCATGAAGGCAGCTTCCTTGGATACTGTTCTCAAGTCTGCACGCTCAGAAGTGAAGCTATGACTCCTCTAACCCGTTTAAGAGGTCGTGAAATGAGGGGCTATTTCATATGTTTTTTTCTGGCAGTTGGATATTTTACGTGATATTTATTAGAATCTAAAGAAATGTTTATTGACACAATATAGTACTATTGTATTCTAGGAGCATATATAGACATACTATACAAGCAATACTCTGTGGCATGATGATGTGGGTAGTAGTGAAACAAAATTTCTATTTTTTGGCGGAAAGTGTTCAGTAGTATTAGAACTCTCTCACAAAAAAATTGATGTCGCTGGTCGAATCTGAGAATCGCCTGTAACTGTAATTTCGTATATACTCCATTGGCCTGAGCTAACAAATCGAGATTGGTTTTGATTGTCTTGTCGGATCTTGACTGACTTACTCTGACTGCACTTCTTTCGCCGTCGCCACATCATGTCTCTTCTAAATATCCAGTGTCCTTGGTTTCAAAATCAGCTCTCAGCATTTATTACATGACAAATATCAAGACAGGAGAGCAACATAACATATCATTCTCGTCATTGCCGCGAAACCACTGAAGGCCACAATTGGCTTACAGGACGGCCCTCACAAAAATGCGTTCGAATTTTAATTTCGAGTTTTTTCGAATTTTATTGAGTGCAATCGACTTCAAACCTGTCCAGTCATATACGGTGGGAAAAAATACCATAAATTGATTAAATTCAACCCCAGAATGTCGCAGTTTGGCCAGAATTTTTCGCGAAAATCCAGCTCTTCATTATTGAACATGATGACCGCGGCCGAACTAAGTTATTCCGTGAGCACGCGTTAGTGGTTTAGCGGTAAAATTCGTCGTTGCCATCGACGAGCCCCCGGTTCGACTCCGGGCTGACGCATTGATTCTTTTTTTGGTTGGATAAATCACTGTCGACGTGCTACTGCTTGCTCGTCTATTTCTAAATTTTTATTCATTATCTCTTTGTGCTCTATTGAATTGTGCTGGCCAAGCTGTCAACCTCTTTGTGCTCTTAGATATCTCATGTAAGCGGTCTACAAGCCATATCTCCCAAAAAAAGACGCCTTTAATCGACTAGCTATAACATGCGAACTAAAGCTACTTGGCCCCACCAGCCTTTTTCTCGGCAGCTACTGTTAGACCCTTTCTCTCAAGTTGGATAAGAAATTTGTTACTTACCAGCTGCTTGTTTGGCTCGCATGATGGCAGCCTGTTCTTCCAGACGCTTTCGAGGGTCGCCGTCTTGTTTTTTCTTCTGACCTTCTTGCTTTTTCATGTTCTTCTCTCTAGCCTTTTCCCTTTGATTTCCCCTCGTCATTGATCCTAGACCGACAAAAATTTCTATTGACAACTGATGTAATGTAAGATGGATTCTACGGCTCGGTATTATAATGCCTTGATCTTGATGTAAGCGGCTGAGCATCTGAACATCCAAAACATCAAGTATCCACGTATCTCTTCCCTGTTACATCGCGACTACCGCTATGGATTCTGATGACAAGGCTGAGAAATTGGCAGCTGCCAAGAAACGAGTGAGTATTCTATATAGGGAAATTGCTAATACCAGTTTGAAGAACTGAAAAAGCAGCAGAAGAAGAAAGCCAAGAAAAGCAAGAAGGCGAAACAGGAAGGAGAAGAAGCCAGTCAGGTCGAAGGCGAAGAGTCCGAAATTGCTGGTGCTGAAGACAACGAAGAGGATGCAGTCGACAAGGCCAGTGATGCTCAGCAAGTGAAAGACGACGACGAAGCTGATGAGGGTGAACTTGATCAAGACGAACAAGCGACAGAAGGTGACAATGTCACAGAAACAAACCTGGAAAGTAGCAGCGCCGAAAATAAAAGTGCATCGGAGATTGGAAATGATGAATTGACGCGTAAAGTGGAGAAATTGGAAGGAGAGCGCGAAAAGCTGCTTGCTGCAGCCGAGACGGTGCAGAAGAGTAATGCTGAGAGAGAGAATCATGTGAAGAGTCTTGAGGATACGGTAAAAGAGCTGGAATCCAAGCTGCAACAAACAACTTTGATATTTGAGGAGCAGCTGAAAGAGAGGGCATCTTCAAGCGATGAGATGTTGTCAAAGATCAAAAGTGTCGAGGCATCTAACCAGGAGGTTCTTCTTAAATTGAGCCACGCAGAATCCTCCACTGAAAAGCTTCTAGGTAAAATCAAAGACGTAGAGTCTTTGAACGCAGAATTGGCCGAGAAGCTGAGTGCCTCTGAGGCTGCAAATGCTCAACTAGTATCTAAGGTAGCAGATCTGGAGAAAGCCGACCAAGGCGAAGAACAGACGTCAAAGCTGAAAACAGAACTCAAAACTCTTCAGTTGGCCCATGATAAACTTGATTCAGAGCTTCTAAGCTATAAATCCAAAGGGATCGATTTACAGGGACAGCCTGGTGTCGAAGCAACCAATGAAGATGTGAAAGCGTTGGAAGAAAGTAGGGATGCGCTCAAGTTGCAGGTGGCTGCTTTCGAGCAGGAAAAACAGCAATTGACCAGCCGTGTACAGGCGCTTGAGAAAGATAATGGTGAGCTTAGAGACACCGTGAAATCTCTTGAACAGGGTCGTGATCTACCTGTACAGCACGCCGTGGCAACTGGAACGGCAGCAGATCAAGAAGTGGCAGCTTTACAAGCAGAACTCAAGTCTCTACGTGCACAACTTGCGGAGTACGACAACGAGGTTCTCAACAGCCCGCCATTGGAGCCGCGGCAGTCTATCAACACGCGAAGGCCACGTACCACATCGTTTGTTGAACTGGATCTATCAGGCGAGTCGTCACGAATCTCCGATATTCGAAAGCAGATGGAGCAGTGGAAAGGCTGGCAGGTGGACATGCGGGGTTGGAGAAGCAGGGGCATTGGTCCACAGTTTGCTCTATGATTATTATTTATGTGTAATATGCATTCTTTAATTTATGATCTGTCACAGTCGTGATCAACTTAATCATACGGTTGTCTGACTCAACAAGTCATACAGTGAAAATAGCAACTACGAAAGTGCAACAAACGACATAAATCTATTTACAGTGCATATCACTAGCTGGCTCGACATAGCAGCTCGCCTCCGAGGCGCTTTCGAGCAGCCTCCTGGACCTCCATTACGTCCCCTTCTCTAGTACGCACAAACATCACCTCTCCGACTTTAAGCGGTTTGACCGTGCGAAACGGTCGTCCTCTTATGAGAGTCTGTAGATCACTGTGATTGGCGACAATACGCCTGTTCGGTTTGCTCACAAGATGCATCGCTCGCAACACAGGCTGGACGTTGTGATACTTGAGGCCTATCCATAGCCGTCTGGTTGCGATATTGTCAAATGTCGTGGGCACAAACTCCTTGTCTGGGCTTTCGAGATCACCACGCTGAACCGACGAGATGAATCCTTCTTTATATAAACCCAGGGCTATTTGAAGATGCAGTTTTGTCATGGGAACGGACGTTAGCGGCCTGTTGATCCGGCTAACATTCTGGAGATGCGAGCAAAAATGTGCCAGATTAACAAGCGACATGGCTGAGGTTCCTTATGCAAGCCTTATCAATTGCTTTTTCTGTTGATTTCTTTGTTGGCGACTTCTTGAAATAAAAAGGTGACTGAGTAGACTACTGTAGTCGAGTCGCAGTGGGATCGTGAAATTTCATTTGAGCCCTAACCGTCAGCCGTGCATCGTCCTATTTGGGACTGGATACGTTTGTATAGCTAACTAACTCTCCATCTACGCCAGCTAGATTAGACGAGCTTTCGCATCCATTCCTTTTACCATGTTTCGAGTAGGTTTCCGTGGACTCTCCAAGAATCTGCGTCCAGCACTCCGTACATGGGCGAAACCGGCACCCGTGACCGTTCGCGGCTATTCGCAAGCTCGCCAGCCAACGCCAAAGTTGAGATGGTTTGTTCTCATCGCCCTTGTAGGTACTGGTGCTTTCGCGTATTCGGTCAGGAAGGTAGATAGAAAGCTTCCCAAAGCCATAACTGAGGAGGAGTACGAGCAGGAAAAGGAGAAGAACAAACAGCGATTCAAAAAGACTGCGTTTGCTAGCGATGACGTGTCTGTGGTATTTGTGCTTGGGGGTCCAGGTGCTGGAAAGGGCACCCAATGCGCAAACATTGTTCGTGACTATGGATTTGCTCACCTATCTGCAGGAGATCTTCTACGAGAGGAACAGAAAAGACCGGAATCAAAGTATGGACAGCTGATTGCGACTTACATCAAGGAGGGCCAGATTGTGCCCATGGAGATCACCATCGCCCTGCTTCGAGAAGCCATGAAAAAGCGCATTGCCGAGGACGGAACGAAGCGGTTCCTCATTGACGGATTCCCGCGTAAGATGGACCAGGCAGTGAAATTCGAGGAAGACGTTGCGGTGTCCAAATTTGTACTATTTTTCGACTGTCCTGAACAGATCATGCTGAAACGGTTGCTGAAGCGAGGTGAGAGCAGCGGCAGAACTGACGACAACATCGAGTCTATCAAGAAGCGCTTCACAACTTTTATAGAGACGTCCATGCCGGTGGTGGACTATTTTGGAAAGGTCGACAAGGTTGTATCACTCAACTGTGATCAGTCTCCCGACGATGTCTACAGCCAGGTCAAGCAGGCTCTTCACAAGAGGGGTATCGACCCGTAATCACCAGTGTAAGACATATTACAACTGAAATAGAATTGTCAAATAACTTCGCGAAAGCTTTATCCGAGAAAATGTGTGACTTGACGCATGTAGATATGCCGTCTATGCCCAAATCTGGAATGCGAGTCGTTTGTATGCCACAGCTCAGCATTGGTACCATCTATCTTTTTGAGGTGCCAAAACCGGCAAATCCCATTAGAGCAGCCATATCACTTGTAGCAGCTTGGTCGGGGTCATTCTGGTGGCTCTTGCGTTCAGCACGACGCCTTTTTTTCTCTAAACGCTCCTGTTCTTCTACTTGTCGTCGCAGGGCTATGCGCTTCGCGATGTCATATTCCATATTTTTCTCAGCCTTTTGTTTCGCTTCACGAAGATAGGCAAGTCGTCTACGAACATCTTCGACCGTTGCTCGCTTGATGTTGTCGGTTTGTCCAGAAGCATACAAATGCTGACGAGAATTGATATGATCCAAATACTGGATGTTATCTTTAAAGGTGAGATCACACACCTCGCAATAGAACCCGGCTCCCTTTCCCCTTTTACCCATAGAGGCGCCTGCTGGCACTAGGGTGACTTTGTTCAGTCCTTCGTAGAAATCAATGCGATCTGATCTAGCGGTCGCCTCGACGCCGTTTTCAGGCACCAGTTCCCGTCCCCCGCGCTCACGCTTTTCCCGCTCCGCATTTAGTCGTTCACGACCCTTCTTTGCATACTCGGCAATGTCCCATTTTCCAGCTGGCGTTTCTTTTGATCCATAGAACGACATTAACCACCGATTTGGATGAAGCAGAAAGGTTCGAGTGTAGATATTGCTATATCGGGTCACCTCTGATGCAGAGGACAATTACGTAGCCAACAGTAGCAGTCGAGGGTAAACGCAACTCGGATTGAAATATTCTTGATAAAAGCCAATTGGATAACTTAAAAAATCGAAGAAGTGTTTATTTATTGAATATATAAGCTTCTTCACGCTCGACATGTTCTTTTCAGTTGGGATCTCCAATGCTGATAGTGTCATGCGATGCCCCCAGGTTAGGTCTGGTCTGGTTTTATGGGGTTCACCATCAAATCTATGGTCCACTCAGATCACGGTGAACACTAGGTGGCGACCTATATAAAAGGCACAGCAGTCAGCTTTCATGATATATAAACCAGCCACTTGCGATTGACGTTTGAGTGGAACTTAGACTCACAAACACACCGTCATCAGCGCATCGCAATAGACGGCGGGTTAGGAAGCCTAAAACTTGACTTCATACGCAACATGAGAGACTATCGAGGAGTAAGTGTTGTGCAAAGCAGCAGCCCATAGACTAACGAAGGCCACTGTGGAGGATCTCGATAGACCACCAGCAGTGACAATCGACCCCAGCATGCTTCTATCTGAGGCTTTAGACCTGTCGTATGAACGGTCGTATTCTCATCTGCCAGTGGTGTCTCCTAAGACGAAGCAACTACTGGGCTACTTGACAGCCGAGTTACTCGAACAAGAGAACAGCCCGCGCAGTGAAAACAAGAAGGTCGCGGACTACTATATTCGATTTGACCGCAAGACGTCTCGACCATTCAAGAAGATCACTCCCGACACTCCTCTAGAAGAGCTGGAAGCGTTCTTTGAGCGAGGAGAAGAGTTTGCGGTCATTACTGACGATACCAGGAAATTTGTGCTGGGTGTGGCTACGAAGGAAGACCTTGACAAGTTTGTACAGCACCGTCCTGTAGTAAGTTGAGTGTACGCGAGGCCAAAAGTCGAGCGATTGTCTTGTCTAAATCGACAGAATTATACAGCGAGTTCACTCTAAATATCGACGATGACCGCACTAAACATACCAGAGAACATGAACAGACTTTTTCAATGTGCCATTAAATGTTATAGGATTGCATAATCAATACAGGTATGTAGCGACCAACCTTTGGAACGAGATGTATACACATTGTAACTGGGTACAAAAATATTGAGGACGAGATGACTAGTGTGAGATAGGTCAGTTGGCGGTGCAATTTTGTCGGGAGGCTCTAAATTCCATCTATTTTGTCGACTGTTCTTTACCGGAGGCTTTATGGTCTGCACTGCCATCTGATTTATCGGTTGGTCCACCGTCAGTCTTATGGTCTATTCGGCTCTGGTTCTCGAGCTCCTTCTGGCGCTGGGCTGCAAGCACCACCTCCTGGAACTTGGCAGCATTTGAATGCGACGATGCATGCCTGTGCATCAGGAGCTTAGCAGTTGCATGGGGGTCGTCGTCCTCGTCGCTCTCTTCGCCTGCCATATCTAACGCCTTGATGCGGTTGCTCAGCCGGACAGCCTCAATGGCGAGGCGGAACTTGAGACGACCATCGAAACCGCTGCGAATGCTGGGTAGTAGATCCACGTTGTAGGCAGCCTCGCTGATAATCCACTTGTCGGTGAGCACCTCGACTGCTGTAGGTCTTTTGTCGGGATTGGGATGCAGCATCCGACTGATAAGCAGCTTCGCGTCCTCTGACACGTCTTTCCAGTACTTTTGATGAAAAACCACGCGATACGAGTCGGTGACCTCGTCCAAAAACTCGTCCACGGTTTCAGACCGGAACGGCGAGTACCCAGACAGGCACGTATATGTGATGACGCCCAGGCTCCAGATGTCGCACGGCTTGCCATGGCCCTTTCCGAGCAGCACTTCAGGAGCTGCATAGCCAAAAGAGCCCGCCATTGACGTCAGCTTCTCCTGGGGAGAGCTCAGAACCTTTGCAATACCGAAATCCGCCAGCACCAGATCGGAGTGCGGGTCTTCGGTGACATACAGCAGGTTCTCGGGCTTGAGGTCTCTATGCACAATGTCTTTGGAGTGGAGATAGGCGACCGCGTCAATCACGTCGGTTATACACTTTGCCGCGTCCGCCTCTGTGAATCGGCCCTGGTTCACAATGCGATCAAACAGCTCTCCGCCAGTTGCCAGCTGGGTCACGATGTAGAATTTCTCCCTGCTCTCGAACCAGTCCTTGAACGCGACAATGTGCGGGTGGTGTAACTGCTGGAGCATGCGGATCTCCTCGAGCACCATATCGTCGTTTCCTTTGAGGGTCTTCTTGAGGATGATTTTGACGGCGACATCGTCGTTAGTGTCGAGCTGCTTGGCCTTGCGGACCACGCCGAAAGTGCCGGCACCTAGAACCTTGCCAAATGAGTAATTGTGCTTCTTCGAATAAGACGGAGGCTGTCCCGTCACCTTGTTGATAAGGCTGTGGAGGCTCATGGCTAGGGGGAAGATGAGATCCAGATATAGTTGGGCCGCATCACCATTATATTTGATGTCAGATGCGTGGATATGTACGTAAACTACGCCTCTCTCCACCGAAACTTGCAGCCACAAAACCCAAATTTCAGGCGTATTATTTTTGGCGCATGTCGACGTTACGGGTCACAGGAGGCTCTAGCATGCCACTACAGAAAAATAAGAACACCAGGGTTAAAAAAGCCCATACGTGCATAAATATGGCGTGTAAACATAGAATATGAATATAAATATGTGGGGATATATAAATAGATGTAACGTGACTCGGGGGTACAAAAACGAGCAAAGCGAAACAAAAAACGCCTTGATCTCAAACGCACCAGTGGCGTTCCCGCTCGCTGTGCGACGCAGTCAACTCGGAGTTTCAACAAATATCATGAAACGGTGATTAACTGCTGCCGCTGGAGTTATCCAGGTCATTGAGCTTGGCCTTTGTTTCAGCCTCGGCCTGAGCTATCTGCTCGTTGAGCGCCTTGACGTCGACATTGCGTTTCTCGGCAAACTCCTTAATTTCCGCTGCGTTTGCAGGCAATTGAATACCGGGAAGTCCAAGGCTAGACTGCTTGCCCTCCGCATTTTCGTCTCGGGGCAATACTGTATGGGAGAACTTGTTTTCTTCAGACATGATGTTAGGTTGAGTGATGGTCATCGTGCAGCGAGTCTCGACTTTATAGTCTGCTGCAGTGGCGAGCCGGGTAACGCACGAGCAACCATATCGGGTTCTGCGTAACTTGCAGTTGCAAAACGGTTTTATTCGCAACGGGAGCTCTACATCGGTAAATACGATGTATTGAGCTTACGAGGTGGTTATAAGGTCTTAGAGATGTGGCCTAACCATCTAGAACTCACAGGCCAGCGAGGCACACTCGTTACAATCTGTCTTGACTTTTCTCTATTTGACAGTCGCCCCTATGAGCTGAATTATTTACTTGAGTCGAGGACCTGAGTGATGGTACTTGTTGAGGAATGAGCAGTGTGCTGTGACAAAGTCATATTATACTACTTCTTGTTCAGAGGAATTGCAGTTGTGGAAAATAGCCTTTGTTCACTGTCAGTTACGGTGCTACTTTTCCAAGAAACCATAGGGCCGGCAAAAAACTGAAAGCTGATCTATATTATCTCATTGAACAACAAACGTCCAAAAAGCTTCCTTCGCAATTGTTAAGTCCAACTTTTAGTCGAACCCCACAAATATCGTCTAATAGACCGTAAAGCTTACCCTTGACCTTATCGCGATAAGGCACCATGTACCCCTGAGACCAACTGAAGCAATCAGACAAAGAGAGCGTCATGCGACTGATGGTGTGCTCCGCAACGAAAGTTGGAGTTGGCGAGAATTTTCTGCTGCATGCAATATTCAAAGTATCTCACATCAGAAAATAAAGAATTATTCGGGTTAACTTATTCTTAGTGATTCGTTCTAAATGCTGCGTTCAGGGAGAGGTGTTGACGCTAATAGAACTGATATAAGGAACGGATCAAAAGAACTATGAGCTGCTGCCGTTGCAACTGCAGATTGAGCCCGCAGCTTGAGGGGTAATACCTATCAAGGTACACTAGTGTGTGCAAGCCATATTCATTATTCCAACCATGTTGCGGTCAACCCGAACCGCGTTGGCGGCCCATGCCATTATTCTCTATGCGCACAGAGGCGTCTCTGGTGACTTGCTTTGTCATTGAACCAGGAAATAGCTGCATATCCCTATTCTTGTTCCAACTTTTTATACCGCCTATTAAAATTGACTTTCCACTACACAAAGGACGACACTACAAAAAGAGCTGGCGGGTCATCAGTTGCCATCGCACAGTTTTGAGGATGTATTGCGCCGCTGCAGCTGCCTTACTAGTCGCCCACTGCCGCCGCCATGGCTGCGCGCCGCACCGCAGCCTCACGTACCGCCCCCTGCCATATCATGCCAAATATAGCGGGCCCGGCCAAGCCCGCAGTGTGGCTGAAACGGTGGTCACATTGTCGCCCAGGCGGACCTTGCCGGATCAGCCAAGGCCGCTCCTATATAAGGGCCGTGCACTGCTGGCAAAGTTGCCGTCCCCCCTTGCCGTTGCTCGCAGCTAACTGGCGCTTTTATATCGACAACCCCGACATCTGACCACCTGGCTGTTCGAGTGCCATCTCGTCTTTTCTACGGCAACTGTTACATCTGCGATCGACATTGCCCATTCCCTGTTCGGCAAGATACACCGTTCACACGACTGATAACGGTTCCTGCTTTGTTTGCACTTGGCAACCTGTCTACAACTCATCACTGCTTCACCACCATGGCTACCACTACCTTCCAGTTATCTATCCAGAGCCCTTCAGGAGGTAAGTTTCGACATAAACGTGGCAGATAAAATGTGGCTGCCGCTGGCTGCCAGTTGGCGTTATGGACCAGGGTGTAGCGTGGTAACGGAGGCGTCACCGCGCGACTTTTTGACTGACCTGTGAGCTCGTACACGCGAGCCCAGCCTGGAAAACTCAGCTTGGAAACTCGGCCAGGAATTTGGCTTAGAAACTCTGAAGCTCGGCTTGGAAATTCAGGCCTCGAACTTCAGTGTGTCAAGTCCCTGCCTACAGAGCTCGGCCTGTTTCCAGAGCAGACCTGTTTCGGGTCTCAGCCAACTTCAGCTCCAGCCAGCTTCAGCCTCCAGTCTGCTCCAGCCAGCTTCAGCCTCCAGTTTGCACCAGTCAGTTCCTGCTCTTGCTCCAACTCCAGCCATCGCCAGCCACTTTTCCCACCGTTAATCGTACATTCTAATAACAGTGTTCACTCTCGAAGTTGGGTCCACCACCACGCTGGCCGACGTCAAGAAGATGGCTCTTGAGAAGGACGCCTCGCTTGCATCCGCCACTCTTGTGCTCGACACCACCAATCTCGACGACTCCAAGACGCTCAGTGATTACAACATAACGGCCGATTCGACGCTCCAGGTGGCTCCTACGGCGGCGTCGGTGACGGCATCGGGCTCGTCGACTCCTCGCAAGAAGAGTCGAAAGCGATGCTCGGCTGCCAGCTGCTTGTCAGCTCCGCTCCGGGGGGTTGGCGACTGTGGGTTCTGCGCAGGCCATTTCTGTGGCAAGCATAGACTATTAGAACAGCATAACTGCATCGGTCTGCAGAGCTGCAAGCAGCAGCTCCACGAGCGCAATGCCCTCAAGTTGCACCAGCAACAGACGGTGGCCAACAAGGTCTAGCATATTTATTGTAATGATACACTTCTAATCTCTAAAGCATATTGTAGTGGGTCAGACATGGTTGGTTTGGTCTGTCAGATGAGCTTAATTCTGCTAAGTTTACCACATGAGTTCAGCTGTGACAGTCTGTCGTGTCTGCTTTTTGTGGTTTCTCCAATCAACATAATTTAAGACCATTTCACGAGGGTGGTACGCAATTATTGGTGAACCCCATTGCTAGCATCCACGCTTCAACTGCGTAGCAGTTGCCACAGCGCGACGGAGTTGCAAGACATATCAGATCTGTGATTGAATTCAGATCAGAGCTTTACAGCAAATCAAAGTCAGTCCCTATAACATCACAAAACTCCGTCTATCATGTAATCTAATAGATTATCCACAACTTTGTCATGAGAACTACCAATAGTCTTCACCAAATAATATGGCTATCCAGTCACTCTCTATACAGTGCCAGGCTAATGTTAAACCTCATCAGTTCCCATCGCATCTGCCAGACCAAACTCCACGGCGTCTAGAACATTGTCCACTACCACTGTAGGGCTGACATCCAGCACGTCGCCATCTCGATACACTCCTGTCCGGACTAGAATGCTCTTCCAGCCGTAGTTGTTAGCACCGCGGATGTCTGACGCCGGATTATCTCCCACCATGTATACCACAGGCGTTCGTGAACTGTCCAACTGTTCCCGCAGCAGCTGATCGGCGTATCGGTACGTGTATTCAAAGGGCTTGCCTATGATGTGGTCCTCGAGCTCGAACCCACTGGCTTTGTGGTACAGCGTTCTGACAACGGCACGAAATGCACCTTGGCCAAACCGTGGAAGCACGTAGTCGTTGGACCACAGCAGATCATTATTGGAAAAATGAATAGGGACTGACGGCACCGAGGAATGTGCGCTATGAGGCCGACGGCTACCTAGCAGCCCTCCATCTGACAGTAGCAGATCCAGGATGATCTGTGTGTCGACGCCCATGTCGCGCGGGTCATTGAACACCAGAATGGCGTCAAATGGCCTGCAATCGACGTCTACTGAATCATCTGCCCACTCATGTAGCTCTTGGTCGCTGTACCTATGGAAGGGCCACGCACTGCGATGCTTACGAATGACATCTATCGGAAGAACTACGTCTTTGAAACCGTAGCCCTTGGCCACATGCCTACAACGATCTCCATCGCCTCCGACCACCAGCACCCTGCGGTACTTGGACACCAAATTCCGGAATGGCGTATGACTTTGGATGAATTGGTTCTCTCGGATAGCAATGCCGCCAAGCCTAGTCTCCAATTCGTCTATACGGTCTTTTTCTGACTTGCCTCCACCATTGGTGAGCAGGATGTAAGGAGTTTTGCGCAAGTTAAGCTGCGCCAATGCCAGTGGGGCCTGCTTAATCGTCTTGGATCCGCGGACTAAAACACCGTCGATGCTGACTGTGAGCAGCACGTCCAGCCCAAACACTTACTCGAATACAAATGCAATACCACGCGCTGTGCTGTTGAATCGTGGCCAGCCCCTGGACTGCTGTGTGGTCCGCCAGCAGCCTCTCAACATGAGACTTATCATGCTACCGCTCACTATCAAAATGTCAGTAGCTACTATATGTCCGACCTGTCATCCACGCGGCTCGTGCTTATCTATGTCCAGCCGTGCGCTTAAGTGA
This sequence comes from Sugiyamaella qingdaonensis, assembly GCA_030569235.1. Classification (NCBI taxonomy): domain Eukaryota; kingdom Fungi; phylum Ascomycota; class Dipodascomycetes; order Dipodascales; family Trichomonascaceae; genus Sugiyamaella; species Sugiyamaella qingdaonensis. The sequence continues at coordinate 99,499 of JAJMKI010000017.1, forward strand.
TGGATGAGACATAGTGCAGCGCATAGAAATTAATATAATTATTTCGAGTCAAGTCTAAATCAGTCAGTAAACAGACTTAGCAAATAGCGCCATTGAAACATTTTTTCAAGAAAAAAAGTCATAAATAAATATCCCGCGGAATTTTGATTTTGATACCGCAGTAGAATAAGTTTACATTTTTTAGAATGAGTCGGTCGGTACATAGATGATGATAAGCTTTATAAATGTCATTATCATATCGTTTTATACAGCTTTTATCTGGCACAGTCTACATTACAGCACGATTCTTCTTTAAGAGAATTAGAAATATAAATTTTATTAATGCGTTGACCGTGGCTGCTGTTCATCATACAGCCTACAGCAGATTCTCTAGATGCAACTAAAACGTCATTTGTTGGACACAGCCATCCTCAACCACCCACTTCCCTTTCGTGGGCTCAATAACATCACAGGCATAGCCGGTGACAAGTAGTCCTGGGGGCCTGGAACCAAGCTGGTGGACCGCCTCCACAACATGCTCGAGAGTCGTTCGAATGATACGCTGGTCAGGGCAGCTGGCTCTCTCTATAACTGCACATGGCACTTTGATGTCCCATGCTCTGGCCACCAGGCTATCGACAATCTGGTCAATGCGATGCAGGGCCATTAGAAATACAGTGGTTCTGGTAGTGCTCCAGTCGGGGAACTCTGGAAGTGCCCCTCCTCGCCCAGTGCCAGTGCATACCAGCAGCTGGTCTGCGACGCTCCTATGAGTCGCAGATATGTTTGCAAACAGCGGTGCCGCCAGTGCTGAAGTTATTCCTGCCACCACCCTAGGAGTATACCCATTATCCCGGAAAAAAACATACTCCTCTGCGCCTCTGCCAAAAATATAGGGGTCTCCCTGCTTGAGTCTCACTACGTGCTTTCCCTGTTTGAGAGCCTCGATGCCCAGCTCCAATAATTCTTGCTGCGCTTTTTCGGCATTCCCAGGAAATTTCTTTGCGATGTGTACGGGTGTCCGTCGCGGGATAAGATCAAGCACTTGCGAAGGAACAAGCTTGTCTGCCAAAATAATATCCGCATTGTGTATTTCGTCAAGTGCTCCCTTAGTGAGTAGTTCAGCGCTGCCAGGGCCAGATCCAACCAGTGAAATCTTTCCTTTCGCGACCACACTATCATTGGTCGGTTGAGCATTGTCTTTAAATATCTTATAGTCCTGCGATAGCTCGTCTGGCTGTAGAATAGCCAGCTTTGAAAATGGGTAGTACTCTACTACTTGTGAGAGCCATCGCATTCGCTGTCGCTTTTGCTCCTCGAGCTGCTGAGCCTGGCTCTCTAAAACCAGATCATTGAGACCATTAGTTTGCTCAGCGTCCTCATCTTCTTGGCCCACCGTGGATATGTCGGTATTTTGATATGCATCTTGCTGTTTGATCAGCGCACGAAGCTCTCCGACCCTTTCACAAACACTATTAATATTGGGAGGCAAGTTGCTGACGATGTGTCTCTTGATCCTGTTGGCCAGCCTGCATCCTTTGCCATTCGTAGTAACGCCAAACTGGAAATCGCCATCGGAATATGTGGAGAGGAGAGTAAATGTACACAGCTCTGGATGGTCTGCAACGTTAACAGGGATTCGAATTCGCTTGCACTGATCTGATATCTGTTTTGCCAGTTTAATATCACGCTCGCCCACGCTTACGAATACAATATCCACTATACCATCGACTTCTGGACGGCCATGTATTGTCAATACTCGCTTGATATCTTGATCTGTCGAAAGCTCTGATTCTTTGATGACTACAGCCGTAGCACCTAGTCCCGATACTTTCTTTGATCGCTGTTCAGTCAGCGGACTGCTTCCTATGACAAGCACCTTTTGTCCATCAAGATTGAAGTCCGCTAAAAGGCCCATGATGGCTGCTTTTTATTTTGCAGTCAAAATAGGACGGTAAGTGCACTCCGGTGCTCTTTTTTCTCAAGCAGCTTTATCAGTCACTGATCCGACGGAACAAATAATTCCTAAAGGGGCACGAGATGTGGCTAGTGCCATTGCACGTGACTGTGGCGTCAGCCACAATTGAATAGTAGGACAAGAAGTATTCCAAATGGCGGCCCAAATAAGACGCGAAACTTTTGCTCCATTACTGTGAACCCCATTAATAACCTAAATCATAGAATTTGTTTTATTGTAAGCCTTTTTCCCCCTGACAATATTGGTTGTATTGCTGAGTTGAGTTGAAGCACATCTGCAAACCCAAAACCCCGTTGTGGCTGAAGTCGGATCATAGAACGAGAACCCGAGAGGAAACACGGCACAACGGAGAAGGAGAACAACTCAACTAATTCATGACCTGATTGATATTCGTTTTTGAAGAACAGGCAATTTAGTGCTTCTTGACGTGATAGGTAGACACAGCTATTTCTCTCCTTTTTTTGTTCCAACGCTTCTTACGAACTACAAGGTACGGCTGACAGCCGGTTAATAGCATAGCTTCACACAGACATCTTGAAAATTTCAGCAGTACAATATCAGAGCCATGGCGTCTGTCCCCAAACTCAGTGCTGCCAGAACCGCGAGCTGGCTCAAGACGCAAAAGTTCGGGCCAAACGTGTATGCATTTCGAAATATTGAAACTGGCCAGGTGCTGTTCTCCCAGACTCTGCGGCCTCAGGAGGAAGACATCCAGGCACAGTTTCAGTTTGCAAACTGGCAAAATAGGCTGCCAAAGACCAGAAAGGATATATGGCGGCCATTGGCAGTTGCAGAGCTACCGGATCATGATAGTGCAGTGAAATTTTATGAAAATGTCGTGACTCTGCGGTATATGAGAGATCGTACTGAAAAGACCCAGGCAAACAGCTGGAGGAAAAAGTCTCCGGAAGGGACCGTCTGGTACTATTCGCAGTTTCGCCCCACATACACTCAAGAAGCAGTGGCTGACATTGCCAGCTCTCTAGAGGCGTTAGGTACGCCGTGTACTGTTACATGGGAGAATGAATGGCGGCGTGGTGACGATAAGCACTGGGATGGGATCGATATAAAGCATGAATACTTCCCGAAATTCAGTCCCCGGGAACAGTATGTTGTTCTGAAAAAGCTGGCAGAACAGTCGTACAACCGGACGACAGCAAATGTAAATAGCGAGCAGTAATTTTTCTCAAAAGCATGATGTAACTATGATGATATTTGTACATACACTACTACTATGGTTATTATCAAGGAGCATATCCGCCAATAGTAGTCTATACACGCAACTCAGATTGTGGTCTGGTCTTTTTCTTTTTCGATGACTCAAAGGCGTCGGCACTCTGGAAATCCCGTCCTATAGTGTCAAGGTCCTTGACTTTGTAGATACGCACAATCCAGTTCTCACTGGTGAATGCCTCCTCCACGCAATGGAGCTCAGGGGCCATAGAGGCAGGGATTCTCTGTCCGCGAACTCGATCAGTGGCATCAGCACCACCGAACATCTCAGCAAACCGGTAGTAACTCATCTTGTACATCATGCTGTTACGCATTGTCAGCGTAGCCTCTTGGTCTACTCGATATTCACCGCTCGAAGTGAAGAATGCCCGCTCTTTCACCTCGTCAGGCCAGATCCCCTCCGCAATTCGCACCATCCACAAGAACTTGTTCATGTCATCTCCAGAGAATCCTATGAGGCCGCCAAACATGACCAGAATATAATCCACATCATGCTGTCGCAGAATAGGATACGCAACTTCCTCTGAGCTGCTCATAGCCTTTCCGACCGTAGCGATGTGCGTGTTGTTCCAGGTGTTGTTGTCCACTAACGTAGTTCTGTCGGCCATCCCACCAATCTGATATCCATAGTCCCACCAGCTCATGACTTTGGCATCCTCTGCCGTGTTCATTCGAAGCCAGTAGTAGGCCTCCCGGAAGTCATCGATCAGGAACTGAGACCCGTCCGGAAGGCTGGATGCTAGAACAACTGATGGTGATGAGTACGCCGTAGAAGTAACCCAGGTACAGTGGTGGACAAACATGAACAAGTAAGCTGCAAACGACGTCAACACCACCAGACGCGGCATGAACAGCTTGATTATACCAGGCAAAAGTAGAGCACTGAAAGCGCTGTCGCTTGGAGCTGATGTCGCTGCCGCTGCTGCTGCTCCTGCCGAATCATCAGCCTGTTCATCCACGGCATCCCCTGTGGATGACGTCTTCGTACTGTCGCCCTCATCTGAGCTTTCTTCGACAACGAAATAGGCACTGAAATCGTTATACACGTCCAACAATCCAGACAGCGCAATGGCGGCAGCAACACATACCACAGGAGTAAGAGTCAGCATGAGACGGACCATCACACCTGCAAAGTAGCTGGCCAGCACACCGTACACGATGATAAACACATGCTCATCGCGCAGTTCCTGCAGGCACAGATACACCCCGGCAGGGAATAGCCAGATGAGCATAAAAGTGTCGAAGAAAAAAGCAGGCCACGCGGTGGGCTGGTGTTCAGACACAGACGCAATAATGGGTATATGAATCTTGGCGTAACCGGTGTCCCACAGCGAATAGAACCGGCCAGTCCAAGGAGCAATAACTCCAGCGTATGTCAGAGCGACTAGCCCTCCAACCGCAATCACTAGAATCGCTACAACCGACAATATAACCACCGTCTTGAACTGCTTGGAAGGAACATGAGCCCTCACATAGTCAGCAAACGCGACCAGCTGCACCAAGCCAAACACTCCGAGCGCCGACATATGTTCACTAGACCGGATGGGCAGGAACCCCACAAAGGGAATCTGCATCGACGCCAGAGTTCCAATGGCGTACCACGAAGAATAGGCCACATAGATCTTGGAATGGTACCTACCCATCAGCAGCAACACAAATACATGGAGCGGGATCATGTTCGTGATGAACACGTACCCTCCCCATGCAGCCACCATGTAAAAGTAGCTGAGCGCCGTCAGGGCGCCCCAGAAGGCCGAGCCAAGCTTCAACGCTTTGATCCACAGGTAAAAGGTACCCATGAGCAAAGTGATAGCAATGGCTTCGTTATCATATGAGCCAGCAACCGACCGCGAGATATACCCCGGAGCAATGCCGATGAAAATAGCAGCCAAGAGTCCTGCTGTCTCGTCCTTCATTTCTTTCGTGAACAAGTACGTCACATAGGCAGTCAGCGCCGAAAACGCGGGAGCCAGCAACACACAGATGTTTCGAATGTCAATTGGTAGGCCTAACCAGGTCAGCACCGTCCGAATCACGTTGGACGTCACCATCAGCCCAGGATACAGGGTCCCGCCTGTAACACGGCCTAGAGGGTACCAGGTGCGGTCGTCAAACCAGTTGAGGAACTTGTAGAACCCATTGTCGACCAAGTAACGACTCGCTCGGTAGTTGAACCAAGGATCAAACTCGTGGATGATACTCTCGAACCGGATCACGGAGAAGAGCCGGGACGAAATAGCTGCTCCTGCTATGGTAATGAGTGCGCCAATTTTGACCAGCAGCAGCACATTTTCCACCAGCTGGGGGTCAGCTTTGCGGGTTCTTAACCACATGTCGGGATGATGAAAGCTATGCCAGATGGCAGTGAACACGTCTATAGCCCGTAATGGGATGGCAGTGCCGGATACGCGCATGGGCAGCCTGTACCCGAGTGCACGGCTGACACCACCATATTATAATACAGGAAACCGATCGTTGGCCCTTTTCTGTTAGAAACTCTGTATACGTCAATATCATTGAACTGTAGTCCTCACTGACTAGTCAGCTTAGAAGATATGTCAGTGCCGTTTTCAGTAGATAGGCTCCAAGGCGATGATGTGCGCTCGTTGCTAGAGTCTGTTCAGGCGTGCGAACCATGGGCGTGCGAAGCACTGGATGCACAAAGTGATCTCGAGCTGGTAGCGGTTTTCTACGCTGCACTGACATGGCTGCTTCACATAGCTGGGTTCCAGGCAGACGTAGCTGCCGTGCGAGCTCAGAGAACTGATCTGGCGGTCAGTCATGAAGTGCTTTCTCGCACGTTCGACGCCATAACAGCATTTGACGAGTATGATTTCCCTACAGTATACCAGGTCCCCACTGCATATGGATGGAACTCGTATGGTCTTTCGCATATTGTTCAAGAAGCAGTGGATCGGTTTCGCAATAGTCTGGTCCAGCGGATTGGGTCTTCGATCACGCAAATTAGCAGTGCACGGCTCGAAACTGTGCTTGGCGTGTCTGATACAGTCGCTGTGCTCAACAGAAATACAGGAGCTAAATGGGCCATAAGCGATGGCTTTGTAAAGCTCATAGAATCCTCACCAGTGGATGGTAGCCATTATAATCCGGCAAAGCTTCAGCGCTACTTGAAATTGGCAGAAGCGCTGGAAAGAGGGTCTCCAGCACTGACTAAAGCTGTTTCAGATCTGGAATAATTAAATTATTTATTGTACATAACCCAAAATTATCAAACTGCATCATGATGGCGTTTATGTGTTGTAGCATGCCCCCATTAGGTCTATCATTAAATCTGGGCGGTCGACATAGGATCCAGGGTCCGGGATGCGGGATCCGGAATCGCGTGGTTGGTTATTCAGCTTTAGTCTCTATCGCGCTCTCTTCATCGTAGATATCGTCCACTTTGAATCTGCTAGCAATGAAAACTCCGACCAGAGTCAGCGACGCCGAAAAGAATGTCACAGTGTCGTAAAGCCCCTGCACCAGCTCCACGTCGAGGTAAGTCCCCAGCGCAGAACTGATGGACGATGACATGTGTGCCGGAAGATTACTGCGTAGCAGCAACGAGGTTGCTAGAACATAGGTGCCTAGTACATGGGCAATAAGGAGCCCTGGCACATACTGCGTCGAGGGCCTCTGTCGCCTAGAGCCAGGCAGCGACGAAGACGCTCCCAGAAAAGGGAAAGCCTTGGACAGGGTGCGAAAAGTGGTAGCCACGCTGGAGATGGATGCAATGAAGAGGATTCCAGACATGGCAAAGCCCACAGTACGGGACAAGGCATCGAAATCTGACAGGGGTGACAACCACTGCAGAACATGTGCAATCGTCAGCACAAGCGCGTCTGAGTCTGCTCTTGATAATGTGTTGACGCCAAACAACGCTTCGCGAGCTGCCAATGAAAAAGGATTGGCCACCAGCAGGATGTTGAACACTCGGTAGATGCAGTACACGGCGAATACCTGATAGACAGCGTTGGAGATACGACCATTCACCGTACTTGCCTTCTGCTGGGACCGGAGCTTTTCCTGCATGGACTGTTGGTCTTTCTCGAGATCCGCAATCATCGCCAACAGCGAGCCAATCTCTGTATCCAGTTCCTTGATTTCTGCTGATAACTCGTCACCTCCTCTCAGAGTTGTCAGCACCTTGAACATCAAGTTTGTGCTTGAGGTACTCAACCTGTGAGACAGGCGCAGTCTTGACGACTGAAGCTGGTTGCGCTTGGTCTCAACCAGTTCTTTGCTGGTCGATATCGCGGCTCGGATTCTGTCGATATCTGACTGAGTAACGGGTTTTGTTCTGGCAATAAACACTGTGAATGGCGCTGAAACGGCCGAAAACCCCGCCAATAGGGCCATTGCAATGATACCCAATATCGCAATGAACCCTGTAACTCTGCCGCTTAATGATACTTCACCCAACCCGTCTGACGTCTGCAATGGAATCATGCTTCCGAGCATGTAAAAGGCCACCAGATATGCTGCGTACAAGACAGCAATGGCACCTCTTCGAAATCCACTACTCGTTGTCGCGAGATCCGGGATCACGAAAGTAGATATCTCCGCAAGCGGGATAATCAGAGCCAGCAAGCTCACAAGGCCTATAATTGAAAGCCTCCATAGTATGCTACGGACCCCAACGGCAAACCAACCAGCAATTTCGCACAGCACCAGTTCTGCAACAACGCTTGCGAGTGATATTGTCGTATCAGAGGCTAACGGGATGAACTTCAGACCAGCCCTTCCCTCATTCTTTGGATGAAATAAACGATGGCACCAAATGCCTACACCAGCTGCCGAAATGCTGAATGGCGCTATCCCTAGCAGCAGTCCAAAGAACGACATGTGCAAGCGACGTGCAAATTACAGCAGTGACGGTGTGAACAAAAACACAACAAAGATACTTTCACGTTAAAAAAATAGTCGAGACTTAACAGCAAGGTCGCTTAACAGATGGAGACATTACGACGTGTGGCTGGAGCGGAATGTTGGATAGGGCAGTGCGAGATCTCTAAGCACGGACTTCAACCCTAACATTGACTGGCGATAACGTGCAGCTGTCAGAAGACTGAGACATCGACGCCAGGAGATTGGACTGCTGAACAACTAAAACAACCGTAAGTACTAGCTGATAGATAGACATACAGCGACCTCTGTTCAAGCATAGAATCAGTGTGGTTGTAATTTTATATTCTATTGCTTCCGTCATTAAAGAGCACATATTGCGTTGCTATCACATTCAAGAAAAGCCCATGGTAAAAATTGCAACTGAAATGCCTACTCAGAGCAAATCAACTTCGAAATAATGAAATTTAAATATAATTCAGCAGGTTTTCTAAAAAAGTTTCAAAAAAATGGCGTCACGGACAGGATTCGAACCTGCGAGGGCATAACCCATTGCCTTAGCTACTCACAAAGTTAGCAGGGCAACGCCTTAACCACTCGGCCACCGGGACCGCATTGTCAAAAAGCCGCTCATGGAACGCTATTGGTGTGCCACTTTGAAAAGTATAAAAACCGAAGAGTTTTGCCCTTAAAAAGCGGGAAACACGCTGAATTTCAGCATCACCAGATGAATCTGATAGATTAAAATCCCCTCATCATTATACCAGATGTATATTGTATCAGATGTATATTGGTAAATTAAGATCAAAATGATGTCTGTTGCCGCTATTGAAGCTCTCATCGCACCTGGGACCTAGTGTTCCCGATTCGAGCCGAATATTTTTGAACTTTCCTAAGTTTTACCAAATCATCTTTTGAAGAGATGTTAACATAGGGGCTTTTACAGTTAAATGTGATCCAATTAAATTGTGATCTGAAAAGTCTATGAACGATAACGAATAGATTCTGAAGAGTGGCTTAGAGCAGTAAAGTATTTAGAGTGGAGCGATGAATTTCACCAGCCTTTCTGGAATGAATAAGCTTGCTATGTCCTCACTCAAGAAAACAGAATATCAGTGCATTCTCGTAGAGTAGTAGGTCAGAAGTGATAGACTCACTAATGCACGGCTGTCACTCCCACATTGGTATTAAACGTGCATTGCATAGCCGCGCAGTATCTCCTAAGGACAATTGACGAGTTCAAGCATTCCTTTTGGCGAGATATTGTCCTAGTGTGGCTGAAGAAAGTATTGTGACCAATATAGTGGCACATATATTTTCGATGTTGAGTTGGACCACCATTGTAGAAGAGATATCATAGTGCTAATCAGACATAGGCCTATCTGGTGGGTCGTGAATATGGCGTACCAAGCACCTAGGCTAACGACTACCAAGCACCCAGGCTACCATCCACGCTAGGACTTGTGCATTATCGTTTTATCTATCCTGATATTTCTGTTCTTGAACATTAGCTTCCATGATACTTGTGCGTTTGTATAATGGGGGGAGGGCACCCTATTCTACTTCGAACAGTTGTGCGTCCACGGATTATACATGTTTGTCTTTCCTAGCATATAAGTGAATGTTCTCTATTTGAGCTTCTTTGTCACGACAGCTTCAAAAATTGGATTTTTTTCTTGTATCTCTTTTACTCTCATTGTCCGATACTCGTCCCATGACTTCAATCATCCACTTCCAAGAGCAGGATCCGTTTTATTGTACCAACAAAAAAATGGAGAATTCCATTGTGAGCGTCCATTTCTGGGAATATAGAGTTGAGATATTGCGACTCCATCGTGCTGACATCGAGATCCGGGTCGAGTATTTGACGATTTGTAAGCTTCTGCTGCTTACCATGGTTTTGCCATTCAGAGCTGATATGTAATGCATTGTAAATTGGTGTGACGCGAGACTCGACCGTGTGAATTCTGCAATACACGTTGGACATGCATATACTCTGGGTTGTAGGGTGTGTGTGTTCAGGCAATTACTGAAACATTGTCACACGGGCAGAAGAACCCATCAGTGTATTACAAGCCTTGTCGTATATAATTTCGCCATCCGTGCTTGCTGGCTGTACAGTTTCGTATTGTTTACATCCCATATCCGGTTCTCCGTCACGGCCAGATCTTGTGTTGCCTGAATCTGACGTGTCGACGCGTTCGCATGCATAAGGAGCGCATGCTACATTCGTCTCGGTTTGGCTCGGACATCTGTTTGCAGTCGCGATAAGGACTGGTCTGATTGCGTGGCGCGTTGGTTTTTTTGACTTCTGTGGAATGCTGCGCGGATATCAATGTGGACATATCCTACGCATGTCTACAATCATTGACACCTATTCATTCAATAGCGCGTAATTTATAGCCTACGAATCAGGCAGCTTTAATAAGAAGCTCGTATAATTATTACAGGGCTAACACCATACAGAATAGTCAGCAGTGGCATAAATCAAGCTTCTTTTAACCCCTCTTATTTCCCTAAACAGAAAGGATGCCAGATACAACGGCAATCTGGCAGCAGAACAGCTTTAAATCACAACTAAAGTCACAGCGCGCTGCCAAATGAACCGCCTCTCTCCATCTATAGCGGGTATGCTGCAGCCTAATGCAGATGTAGCGCGTCGCTTACGGCACTGCGCATATAGACATCGGCCCCAACCCGACGCTCGACCAGCGTCCGATCGTCTGGAGACGCGGTCAAATCTACGGAGAAAACACATACACCAAAGAGCAGCAGTGGCAAGCCGACGGCCCACTATGGGGCAGTGTCATAATACAACAATTTGGCAGCGGTTGTTCGTCCGCCAAGCCGTCTATGACATTGTTGTGGTAGTTGCGCCGCGCGGACCAGTTCACGTGCATGATGCATGGAGTAGCGATCGGCGCAAGGCGATGCCCAACTCGGCAGGTGGCTCACGTAAATGGCATGAAACAAACGAATGCACTGTCAGCCACCGCAGTAAGACAAAGCAACTGGCGACAGACCGATTGGACCCTTTCAAAAGAGCCATTGAACTCGTCGTCCCAGTATTCGCACCGCTATGCCACTAGGTTGTATCGTATGTATGAAAATAACCGTTGTGGTGCGCAAGCCCCGCGCGGAAACGGTCCGCCGTCAAACCTAACAGCAGTGGCCCCTTCCCCCTCCCCCTGCCGAGCAGCCACAGAACACCCCGGATCAGGAATATTTCATAATCGCGCCTAAAACGGGTCGCCGGTCACCTGGCAACCAACGGCCGCGCACGTAACGCTGCAACCGTCAAACATCAGACCCTCTCCTTTTCAGTTATCTTCTTACCATCAACCTGGGTTGCCAGCAACATCCAGGCCTCACATTTTGTAGATTTCTCAACGGCAGGCACGCCGCAACCACCCAACCAGCAACCAGCAATAGCAACTGCCAGCACTGCCAGCAGCTGCAACTAGAAAAAGGAAAAACCTTATAGCCACAGCTGGTGCCGGAGCACCTATTTTGCGACAATGATCCAGCAGCGACTGGCGGACCACCAGCAGACGTTCTCGTCAAACAACCCGTTCCGCAAGTCGTCGGTGTCATCCACAGGGTCGTCGGCCGGTTCGCGGTCGTCACGAGTGGGCGGGTCGCCGTTCGACGAGGCTTCAGACTCAGGGGCTCCGCTGCGACCGCAGCGATCCCACTCGGCAGGAACCAAAAATGCAGTGTCGTTCGCACCCCCAGCGGCCCCCCAGCGGGTCATGGCGATGCAGGGGTATAGTTTGAGCGACCAGGACGTGAGCACACGGGTACAACCGAGGTGAGTACGAATTTGTGGAGGTGAAGTGGGATGTAGCGAGGAGATGTAAAATGTGAACAAGGGAATTGAAAGGAGGTGGTGAGTTAAGGAGGTGCGATGAAATGGGATCTTGTATGTCGACAGTGAGATGTGGTTAGTGATGTGTTAGCGAGATGCGATTAGTGGTGTTGAAAGCGGGCTGTGACGGGTGGAGATGTCGGTGATTCGTGATGGTGGCTGTTCAGTGCATGGGACGGTGTTTCAGGCGGCTGCAACTGGCAGTTGAAACAGTCGAAACTGAGGCGCAGGCAGCCATAATTGAAGCAAGCGACGACAAGCGATCCCAACCAAACTCCAAGCGAAGCCGTTACAGAACCGACTAGGCACAGTTTGCCGCAGCTGTCAGCTGTCAGTAGCGATACGCTACTATCTAATGCACCGCAACGCTAATATCTGTCACTATCTGCACCCAGCTGCCCACTATAACGTGACCATAACGTGGACAATGACAGCTGCAATGTGCAACACAGCCTTAAAATGTTTCTATTTTTGGCGTGCGCAGCAACTCACTGCCACCGCCACCAGTCATGCGACCATCGCGACGCCGTCATGACGGGGTCGTCAGCAGTGCACCAGCCTCCCAAAAGCGTTTGTCGCCCAATGTTGCAGTGCCATCGCCGCCAGTTAGGGTGCGGTTTGCGATTATGGTTGAGGCAATGCGCCCTGGCGGGTCTGAAACTGGCTTAACCAAACCTTGTTCGCAACAAAAAATATCCCACAAAAAGCCCCTGCTGGCCCGACTTGACTCTCTAACTCTAGACAACCACTGCCTATCCGCAACTCGATGCTTCGAAAATCGTCCAATCCATTCATAGAGGACCCTGTCAGCGACAACGACAGCTTCCACGAGGACGACGAGGCTGAGGCCATCTTCAGGCCTGCTCCTCAGCGACCGCCCTCGTCGTCCAAGCCCCGTGCTGGTGGGTCGCCGTCCAAGGACGGCACTCGCATCTCCGTGTTCAGGTCGAACTCGGACTCGTCTGTGCTGGAGCAGCCACCGCGTTCTCGCGACAAGGACGCCAGCCGACGCGACCACCGTGACCATCGCGACAGGCGCGACGGCAAGGACCATCGAGAGCACCGCCATCGCGACAAACGTGGCGACCGCTCGAAAGAGGACAGCAGCCGGTCTCACAGAAAGGAGTCGACGTCGGCCCCGTCAGCATCAGGCACTTCAGCGACGCGCCGGAAGGCCCAGCCTCTGGACGTGATTGATAAGTTGGACGTGACGGGCCTGTTTGGGCCTGGCTCGTTCCATCACGACGGACCATTCGACGCGTGCAACCCCCACCGCAACAAGAACTCGAAGCGAGCACCAGTGGCTGCGTTCCCTATCGACGGTGCCAACAACAGTCTGTCAGTGAACGACGCGACTAGAGACCGGTACGCGACCGAGAACACCATCATGGGACGCGGTGTGGACGAAGCATATCTAGACTACTCAACTGGAGGAAATTATAGACCAGCTCCGCAGCCAGATCGCGAAGCTGCTAATACGTTCAATCCCAAGAAGGAGATCGCAGTGCACGGCGACATGACGATGGGACTGGGCAGCACGACGTTCCTGGACGGAGCGCCTGCGTCTCGCGAGGCTATCGCCAAGTCCAATGAGGAGGCGTTCAACGCTGGAGCTGGACTGGGACGCAAAAAGTCGCTTGTCCAGCGCCTGCGGGGCGGAGCGCCTGCTGCTCCTCGGCCTACACCGCCTTCGCGATCCGCCAAGGGTCCTGGTGGTCCTGGCGGTCCCGAGATGCGTCCTCCAGTCGTTCGCACCAGTTCTCATCCTGGCGAAAGCACTGGGCGCAACGGCAGTGCTGGCACTGCTTCGTCGCCTCCTGTGGCGCCTGCCACTCTAGCGGCTGGTCCTGGTGCTCCTGGTGGAGGAGCTACTGGCGGACTACTCCGCAGAGTCAAGAGTCTGAAGGTGGGATCCAAGCGACGCAACTCTTGAAGTTTCGACTAGAACTGGACCGCGTTGATATGTATGTACGCTAGATGAGAACACGAATCACGATCTGTAGCACAGTAGTGTGGCCAAATGGAAGGTGTTTCACATGGCATCCATGGTATCCAGTGGATGCAAATCGGAGCAGAGTGCCAAGAGACAGCCAGCTGTTTGTCAGCCAGCGGACCTCGACGGTGATAGACAGATCATTTATTTTTATCTATTAGTTCAATCTAATCAGAGATCATTATTTCGTGACTTCCGTATTCTATGTAGTACTATTGAATAGAGATTGTCAATAGAATTGTTGAATATTAATATGCGATTGTAATAACCAACCCACAATAGAATATCTAACGTATTAAAAAAAGTGGTTCACGTAGTGTCATATACTGTATATGAGTATAATCAATGTACAGCAACAAAAGACTCCCCATGGAGAAGATCTAACATCAAATACCAAAGCAGGATGAGATGCAAATATCCGATATCTTTAAAAAGGGAACAGAACACGAAGAATTCTATAGACTTCAAGCATAGATGGTTGTATCATACTCACTTACACGAACTCCAAATGGAGTATAGTTCGTCTTCTAGTCATATCTTGCGACTCCGTCGCGCTGTGGCAACTGCTGCGCAGTTGAGCAAGGATGTTGGCAGACGTGGGCTCGAGCATGGGACTCAGCCGGTTGTGAATAATTTACGGATATGAACAAGAATCCCAACTTCAACTGCGCAGCAGTTGCTACAGCGCGACGGAGTCGCAAGAAATCGAGCTGTTATTTCAAATAAAATAATATTGCAAAGACAGTGTTTGGTTATAACGGTAACTGGATAGACGACTTGCATTGGCAGTTGCAGCTACATGCGATGCACGGCTGGAAAATTTCACTTCATCACTCATGTTGGCGCGAGGTGTCTGGTCAGCCAGAGCTGTCGCTACTGCCGTGCGCACCGCGCGAACACTCCACACAGTGGCCGAGCTGCCTCATATAGACCGAGCAAAAGGCATTCCCGGGCTGCTCAGCGCAGACGGGCTCGAAGTGGCATGGTTCCAGTACCAGCACCATGCGGTGGACCAGCTCAACCAGCGGGTGAAAGGCACTTATTTCGAAGAGAGCACGCCGTACCAGATCATGCGGGAGACGTCGGACGTCCCCGAGTTCCAGGAGGTCAACTTCTATGCGTCGCAAGTCTATAACAACCAGTTCTTCTTCGAGAGCTTAAAGGACTCGGTCAACAGCGACGCAGCAGTAGCCAAGCCTGATCGCAACGACCGATCCGTTGACATTGGAGCCGAGGTGCGAAACAATCCCATAATAGACGCACCTGCTTCGTCGGCGAGCACGTATCAGCTGGGATCAATTGGCGGATCAGCGGCGAATCGCGACCAGCTTTCGTCGCTGCTGGTAGAGTCGTTCGACAATGCAGTGTCATTCCGCGAACTGCTAATCAACCGAGCCGACGCCATGTTCGGCAACGGCTATGTGTGGCTGGTGAAAATCAACAACTACGAGGCCAAGATTGTAAATACATATAACTACGGCACGCCGTTCTCGCATATCCGCAGCAGCGACGAGCCCACCCCGAGGCATAACTCGATCCGAGCCATGAGCCAGGTGACCACCACCTACGACGTGGCCAGCCCGGTGCCTCTGCTCAATATCAACGCTTGGCAGCACGTCTACCTGACCGACTACGGGGTGGCTGGTAAGCGAAGGTTCCTGGAGAACGTTTTTGACTGCATCAACTGGGAGCTGGTGCGCAGCCGAATCCCGGAGGAGCAGAACTTTGGCCAGAAGTACAGAGTATAGAGTGTAAATAGCATGCGATTGCTGATGGTATCCTCTGAGGTGCTAGAGGCTGCAATAAAAGTCTGACTGTCGCAGTCAGGTTGGTGTATATAACGAGTATGGTTTGAGCTTTCGAGTACAGTTGCGTAGCACAGAAGATAATGCCAATTAATCCAACAGTCTTAGATGGTCGATGCCTCTTTGATAAATTCATCTCTTTGATAAGCCTGCTGATGAGCCTGTTGATATGACTGTTTGATATTTCACCCGTCTGGGTGGGTTCATTGGTTGGTTCGTTGTTTGCTGCTTAAGGTTGATTCTGTTGCCTCGTATCATGCTGAATTAGACAGATCGGAATCCCTTATTCTGTTCACTCTATTCACCACATTAACCATCTTCACTGTTGCTGCATTTAGTTCTGATCATTCACAGCTCATCCGTTCATAACGCGTACGCCCACCAGCTTGCCCTCGCTGTACTCTGTCTCGTACACTACGTCAGCAGCCCCTGTCGGCAGCATCTTCAACAGCTGCTGGATGTTGTCGACAACACCCGTGTTCAGTTCATCAAACACCCACAATTGTCGCTTCCAATCCAGGATACCTTCTCCTGCTGGCGACGCTCGTGGGGTTGTGTAGCCTACATACTCGTCGTCCGTCAGCTCTGCGGTGTACGCATACATGCCGCCAAGATATTTGCCATCCGTGTACCATTTGACAGCTCCACGGTCGACAATTCGCCCTGGTGCACCCAAATCTAAGCCTGTCTCCTCGCGAACTTCGCGCACTATGCACTGGTAGCCAGTCTCGCCTGGATCAAGCTTGCCCCCTACTCCGTTCCACCGGCCCATCCACGGAGCCTTTTCACGGTTAAGAAGCAGAAACTGGTCTTTGTACTGTATAAAACAGATGGTGTACTTTAGAACCGGCTCGGCGCCAGCCAATTGGCTCTGGATGTCGTCGGCTGTCATGTCAAGACGCGCTGCATTAGACGCTACTTTAAACTAATCACGTTAACTATAGAGAATAAAAGGGTGCGTCGCTGCCATTCCAGCCGTATGCCAGCTGTGCTGATAAACCTTGCCCAAAATGCCCCACCTGGCACGGCTAGAGCCGAGTTCCATTGTGTCATATACGAGGGGACAAATGCACGTATTTGCAGATGTCAACTTGATGTCCTGATAAGTGGGTGGACAGACGGTCGGGAGACGCTGTGGATGCGGACATTCTCACAAGAGGGCGTCACCAAAGGTCCCAAGCACATCATAGCAGCTACCCCGACCAACAAGCGTCAAGCTACCGCTATAGGTAATGGCCCACGGGGACTGCCCGTATCCATCTCAGTAGTCATTACGCATGTAATGCAGTGCCGTGCAACGGAGATACAGGTAGCGTCGCAACTCGCTTCCTAGTCGGGCGATTTCTGATAAAGTGTGCATATGCTGCACTTGGGAAAAATGCACAAATTGCGACATCACGGAAACACACATATAAATATTCCAATTGTTTTTGGGGTAGGAAAAAAAATCTCAACGGTTTTTTAACGGTCTTTCACCCACTGAATTGGCGCAGCAGCAATGGATCCTGAGCTGGAAAAGGCCGACGTTATCATCGACGAGTCGTCGAGATCGTGGGCCCTAAGAGTCCTTGGCCACCAGGACTACGAGACCAAGAAATCGCTAAAGTCCCGTCACATCACCTTTATCGCCCTCGGTGGCACCATCGGCACCGGAATCTTTTTGGCGGTCGGTGATGGAATCAGTCTGGCGGGCCCTGGAGGCGCCCTCGTTACCTACGGCGTGGTAGCCCTGTTCGTGTACGCAGTCGTTATCTGTCTGTGTGAGATGGCCTCATATATCCCCAACTCGGGTGCGTTTGCACACTATGCAGACCGTTTTGTGGACGAGTCGTTTAGCTTTGCTCTTGGAATCAACTATTATCTGCAATGGGCGTTTTCGATCCCGTCCGAGCTGACAGCCGCCGAGATCATCATCCAGTTCTGGCTGCCTGGCGTGCCGAGCTGGATATGGGCCGTTGTGATTATTGTGCCCATGTTTTTTATCCAGCTGATTAACGTGCGCGCATATGGAGAAGTCGAGTACTGGGCTGCCATTGTCAAGGTGGTCCTGATTGTGTTTTTTATCATCGTTGGTCTGCTATTTGACTGGGGTGCTATTCCTCACTCGACGGTGCCATCGCCAGGTCTCGATAACTTCCGTGGAGGCCAGGCATTTATTGGCGGGTTTGCTGCGTTCTTTGAAGGTGCCGTATACGCTTTCTACTCATTTGGTGGCACCGAACTGGTGGCACTGACTTCAGGAGAAACTGCCAGGCCATGGCTGTCTATTCCCCGGGCTGCGAAGACCACTGTGTGGAGAATCCTGCTCTTCTATCTAATGACGGTGCTAGTGATCGGCCTGTGTATCAACTCGAGCTCGCCTACGCTGCTCAATGCCTACTATTATTCGGACGTCACCCAGTCGCCAGTGACGACGGTTTTTGTCTACTCAGGATTTGGCGCTGCCAAGCATGTGGTCAACGCAGTGCTGCTGACGGCCGTGCTGTCGGCCACAAACTCGTGCTTTTATGCGTCGTCTCGAATGCTCATGTCGATGGCACACAGCGGACACATGTTTCCGATATTTGGCTGGGTCAACCGGCGCGGAGTACCAGTGGCTGCTACGGTGGTTACTATGCTGATTGCGTGTCTGGTGTTCCTGACTACCATCTGGGGTGAGGGAGTTGTGTTCACTTGGTTTTTGAACATCACAGGAGCCTCGGCGCTTCTGACGTGGCTGTCGATTGGAATCGTGTCTATCCGGTTCCGGCTCGCCATGAAGGCTCAGAACCGGCCTATTTCCGACCTGCCATTCACCCAGCCGTTGTTCCCCCTCCTGCCTGTCCTGGTTGTTGGTCTGGGCTTATTCCTACTGGGAGGCATGGGCTACGGCAGTATTGAGACCACTCCGTTCACCTGGCAAGAGCCATTTGGAACCTATTTGGGCGTGGTGGTATTTGTTGGATCGTATGTGGGCTGGAAGGTCACCCACTGGAAGACCGACAAGTTCGTCAATCTTGCTGAGGCCGACCTGCTCACAGACGTGGTGTGGGGAGTAGGCGAGGGCCCCGAGATTCTACAGGCTTATAAGGAAGCAGAGAAGGAGCGGATCGTCAGCAGCCGCTATAGTGGACTCGGACGGGTCCGCTACGTTATTTACCGCACGTTCAGCTGGTGCTGATGTGACGGTTTGATATACTATCCTGCGACTCCGTCGCCCTGTTGCAACTGCTACGCAGTTGTGGCCGGGACACTGGTGTGGAATTAGTTTTCTTTTCTGTGAGATGTGTAATGAGTTTCTTCTGTGGTAAACTTGGCATCAATCTTAGGAACCCCGCGTCAACTGTGCAGCAGTTGCTATAGCGCGACGGAGTGCCAAGATATGATGATCAGTGTAATTTTATAACTTTAATTCTGAGTTGACTGGAAAATAAGCAGTTGCACGGTAGAAAAGAAATCTAGGCAGTATAGTCTGGCACTAGAATGAAAACAACCAAATGCTATGATAAAGCTGAGTGTTGACAGAAAGGTAACGATGCATATATTTAGGCTTTCAAGCAAAATGTATCAGGAAAAAACCGGAGAGTTCAAGCAGGAGTGATACAAATAATTGGGCAGACTAGACAGGGCCATAGAAGTACGTTACATTACGATTGCATTCTAAGACTTCGAAATTAGTTGATGAATTAATTATGTTCACTTCGCGTCCCGCCCTTAGCGATCAGGCTGTGGCAGAAGTGTCCTCGCCTCAACTGCGCAGCAGTTGCTACAGCGCGACGGAGTCGCAAGATATAAGATGATGGTGGTAATTGAGTTGAAGCCCCATCTGTAAACAGGAATACCTCGGAGCCGGCTCGACGGATGGCGGTTTACCCGGCGGGGCGGTCCCACCAAGTCTGATTGGCCCTGCCGTACCCCAACCTCGCGGACGGGACGAAATCCTTATAAAAATCGCATGAGGGCCGGATGTCTCTTTCCAAGCAATTGCACAAAAAACATGTCTTTTGTCCGAGCATTTCGAACTCAGCGACGAGCTTTCTCTTCTACGGCTTTGAACGTGAGTAAATAGTAATCCTGACTGGAGGTAGACAGACGGCCAAATTTGGAATGCCAGAGAGAAGCACTGAAAAACTGCCATTCTTGCCGATGTCTTTAACAGTGAAAATGCACGCAAATCAGTCAATAGCGGTGAGAAGGCTTATCATGAAGCATCTATTGTGCAGAACGCTATGAATTGTTAATGTGAAATGCACTAGATGCTATGAGTGGGGCCAAGCTGCAGATCTGGGCGTTGAAAATACAGTTGCAATGTCGACAATTCGAGTGACACTAGACATCTAGTAGACATAACAGCGGAAGCACCAGTTACAATGCCGTCAATTGATCGTTCAGCATTGGCTTGCTGTCAATTGATTAATTTGCATTGGATTGCTGTGTTGATGCTGTGTTGATTGATACTAATGTTGATGTGTTCTCTTCGGCTTGATGCTTAAGTGTTTGGGCATTGCTTCAGTACTACGGTATTTTCTCAAGTCTGCTAATTTGGATTCTGGTCTTGATTCCTCTAGTCTGCCATTAGATGCCATGCTAACTCAGGCCTCCAAGGTTGCCATTCTGGGAGCAGCCGGTGGTATTGGACAGCCTCTGTCTCTGCTGTTGAAGCTCAACAAGAATGTGACGGACCTGTCGCTGTACGACCTGCGCGGAACCCCCGGTGTCGCTGCGGACCTGTCGCACATCAACACCAACTCGGTGGTGGCCGGGTTCACGCCCGACCAGGGCGGCATCGAGGCGGCCCTCAAGGGCGCCGAGGTGGTGGTGGTGCCTGCTGGAGTGCCTCGCAAGCCCGGCATGACTCGTGATGATCTGTTCAACACCAATGCATCGATTGTGCGCGACCTCGCCAAGGCCATTGCCGACGTGGCGCCCAACGCGTTCGTGCTCATCATCGCCAACCCCGTCAACTCCACCGTGCCCATTGTGGCCGAGGTGTTCAAGGCCAAGGGCGTGTACGACCCCAAGCGCCTGTTCGGCGTCACCACGCTCGATGTGGTGCGTGCGTCGCGGTTCATCTCGGAGGTGCAGGGCACCGACCCCACTGGGGAGGCCGTCACGGTGGTTGGTGGCCACTCGGGCGTCACCATTGTGCCGCTGATCTCGCAGTCGAGCCACCCCACCATCTCGGGTGAGGCGCTCGACAAGCTGGTCAACCGTATCCAGTTCGGCGGCGACGAGGTCGTTAAGGCCAAGGACGGAGCCGGCTCGGCCACGCTGTCGATGGCCCAGGCAGGCGCCCGCATGACCGACTCGGTTCTGCGAGCCGTCAAGGGCGAGGCCGGCGTGGTGGAGCCCACCTTTGTGGAGTCGCCGCTGTTCAAGAGCGAGGGCATTGACTTCTTCTCGTCCAAGGTGACTCTTGGCCCCGAGGGTGTCAAGGAGATCCATGGCCTCGGCAAGCTGTCTGCCTACGAGGAGAAGCTCATTGCCGCTGCCAAGGTGGATCTCGCCAAGAACATCCAGAAGGGCCGCGACTTTGTTGCCCAGAACCCCTAGACATTCAAGTAATGATATGTGATACAGGTTTTTCTGTAACAGACCGTAGCTTATTGCACCTACACTGATGTAACAATATTAAACGACCTTTCTTTCCGCGACTCCGTCGCGCTGTGGTAACTGCTACGCAGTTGGTCGAGGACCCTGGAGGCGTCGTTGGATCCTGAGGGGTAGTGGATTTTGTAGAATTGACGTATTTCAGCGGGACACTCAATTTCAACTGCGCAGCAATTGCCACAGCGCGACAGAGTGGCAGAAAATAAGTCTTTTGCCGTAGATTGATACTCCACAATGCTGTTACCTCCAAGGATAGAGGCACGCTCCAGTGTCCACGACTCAACTGCGTAGCAGTTGCCACAGCGCGACGGAGTCGCGAATAGCAAGTCATGTAGTTGACAGTGAAATGCATTGGGACCAAATAAGCGATCGTTCTGTTCTAGACACAACGTTTGTGGTACGATGTGTTCAGTCCATTCACACACTGGTGATTTCCACTATGTTCGTCGATATGGCCTTTTCTTTTTGAGTCTCGTATTATGTTATGGTATCTAGTGTGTCGTAAAGTAGCTTGTACTGTGTGTCTCCACAATTCTCAGCGTTCCCAAATAGGAAGGGCGATCCCCCTGAAAAATCCGGCCGCTCTAGGCAAGGGTCAAAGCGGGTCAAATGTGGTCGTTAGAGGTCAAATTTGTCGGCTAGAAAAGGCAAATCAACGGACGGCCGCTCCTCGATTAGACGGTGGTGGCTGTACCATCGCGATCAGGATTAGGAAGCTCGCGTCCTTGTTAGCCGACAGATCGATCGGAATCGCGGCCAGCTTGGCGCACGGCAGATCAGGCCCATCGCAGGACCCGCAAGCAAGGAGCAGACTATCGATATGGCGGTCGAAACGAGGTGGAAAAAGCTGGCGACTCGTAGCGAGCAACAAGCAAAGGCAGCCAGGCTCAATTGAGCAGCAGTATTGGCTCACCAGATTGTCACAACGATTCACGCCTCGCGCTCGGGCGGCGTTGTGGTGGCTTGAACAGTGGTGTCGCATTTTCCTGAGGCATCCGTCCCCACGAGGGCACTTGACATTCGGATCTAGATTATGCAAACGAGGCTACAGACTGCGCAGCAACGACGCAGCAACGACGCAGCTCGGACCGAGATAAACGGTTCGGTGGTGTGCCATACGGGGTGCTGCTGACTGGCGTGGCGGCAGCTGGCGAGGTAGTAATCGTCGATTGGATGTGCGAATCGAATCGGATGGGCTGGCGCAGCTACTGGGGAGCGTCGCCAAGCAGCGCCAATGCGAGGCACCCGGCGCACTGGCGGCAGGGGGTGCTGGCAATTGCCCGTTTCTACATGGCGACCGGTGTGATATCGCTGATATAGTGCTAATTGTTGCAGCGGCGTTGCAGCTATGACTATTGTAGTAAATATGTTAATTATGAGCTGCAGCATGCATGGCGTGGCAGATGAGGTGCCGACAACTGCGCGGTTTGTCGAGGGTGCGACGACCGAACGCACAGCCTGGCAAAACAGCAGGCGTAGTGGGCGAGCGGTGGTCGTCCCAGAACAGGTGGTGGTCGAGGTGAAGGTCGCTGGCACACCCAATACGGCAAACTGTAATAGCAATCTGAAAACGGCAAACTGAAAAACGCACCTGAAAACGGCAAACTGTAATTGTGTGACCGACACCATACGTAAATGTGTGACCAACATGATACGCAAATTGGCGACCAACACGGTATCGACTGCATGGCGTGAAGCCTGCGTCACTGCCAGCATGGGTTTCTAGCAGGCCGTCGGTGTGCTGCTGCGGTGGACGCTCAGCATTTCCGATCCACGCGTCCGCAGGGTCACTGCTGGAAGCAGTATTATATTGATAGTAGTTAATAGTTGACATGGAGCAGCGCTAGCGCCATGCACGGTGCAGGATCCGTCACAAAAAGCTTAACACGGCACTGCACAATGCGAGCCCGCCCACCGCTGGTCTACCGCGACCAGGGTAGGGGCCCGTTTCAAGACGAGCGCATTGAGCGCATAGCGTCTGGCACTCGACGCGGTACGACGCGTCTCGCTATAGCAGCAACCGCACCGTAGTGCGAGGCTTGACGGCGTGGTTGCGGAGCGTGGCCAGCGGTGATTCGTGGACCGGCTGGCAGTGGTGGTAGCGGTTGGTGGTGGTCGGTAAGTTTGAAGATCACACGAGCGCGATTTGGCGGCTAATGCTTGGCGCCCAATTGACTGGACAAGACCCGGTGGGCAGCGACAGAAAATAGTGCTATCAGGCCCGGGTCGTGGATGGCGGCCATGCTGCACTACAGCCAGCACACGCGGTCGCAGTGGCAGTCGCTGGAGGCCACCGCTTATCAGCCAGCAGCACACCGCAGGTCGGCGGTCGCAGAAAACCTGGTCTGGGGTAAAATGCTAAGCAGCTTTTCTGCACTGCACATCGTAAGCTACCATGTCGTCCAGATCAGGCAAAATAGTCAGCAGTCAGAACTCAGTCGATGGCGCGCCCAGCGACCCCAGTCCACCAGCCGTGCTCGCGTCTGCCCAATTGGCTGCCTGTTGACGCCAGCAGTCCTACGGGACTGGCCAGCTACAACGCCCAAGCACAGCCGGCTCAGTGGATCCACAGCTGCCCCATCGGCTGGCGGTTCCCGCGCGCCCTGGCGTCTCCACCCCGCCTCTGCACCCACCCGTCGAAGGCAGCGCGGGCAAGGGCAGGGCGCGGGTCCATCGGCACCAGGGCGAGGGCCGGCGCGAGGTGGTGACGGCGACTGTGCCGTTTGGAGTTTATTTTTGCGCCTCCTGGCTCGCGAACCTCACACGTCAACACAGCGTCTCGGGTCCGGGTTTAGTGACTGGTGCCGGGACCTAGTCCACCACGCCCACGCCAGCGAGCGGTCGGCGCCAGCCACTGGAGTTTACAGCAGCCATCGCATCGCCAAAACCACCACAAAACCACATAACGCCCAGAACGTCCCCAGATCCTTCGCAATCGAAACGGGTGGGCTCTGGTGAGATGTAGTGAGCTCTGGCAGGCTCGGGCAGGCTCGGGCAGGCTCTGGCGACCGTCCACCAATGCTTTTTTTTCGCTCGAGAGCCAGCGCGCCCGATCACAGCGATCCGCGCACAGCCCTGGCCCCGCTGCCTCATCCGGCGCACTAATAACAAACCTACATGGCGTACCGCTAACGCTCACGCGTCGGCAGTGACTTTGCACGCGCCCACACGCGTCAGCGCCCAAAAAGCAACCATGGCGATTTTTTCCTGGCTTGACTACTAATAGCGGCTGCCGTCCTCCAGTTGGCACCTCGACATCGTCGATATCGATCCTCGCCTGGTGCTTTTTCGTCGACCGCCTCCTCTTGCACACTCCCAGGTGGGTCCTCCGGTGGTGGCCACTTTTTCCGTCTCTTGTCGTCCTGTTCTTTTAGTGGCTGCTCGGTTTGCTCGGCTCCTGCTCGGTCGGTCTTTTCCGCTCTATTGTTGCACCTCATTAGGCTTTGCACTGCGTCACAGCTCAGCTTCACAGCTCACAGCTGCAATTTCATAGCTTGACAGCTTCATAACTTCATAGCTATAGCTTGACAACTTCACAGCTCAAGCAAGCACTTGACAGCTCACAGCTCAGGCAAGCACTTCACAACTCACAGCTTACAGCTCAGCTCATAGCAAATACTTCTACATGTCTTCAGCCTACCTCATGCCCCAGCTGTCGGTCCACGACCCGCTGTACTACCACCAGCAGCTCGACACCCTGAGCCCGTCTATGCTGGTGCTGCCAGACTCGCCTGCTGGTGCTCCCAAAATGCAGCGAGCTCGCACCTCGGTTGACGCCTACGATACTGCCCATCTGTACGGCGACGTGTCGCTGGCTGGCGACCTCCAGGTGCCAATGGGCCCTGGCGGGTCTGCGTTTGCTAGCAACGGCAATGGCTCTGTTGGGCTCATGGGCGCTGCTGACGGCTCTGTGCACGCCATTGGTGAGGGTGTAGTGGCCTCCAGCATGCACTCTAGTGGCCCTGCGCACCGCATCCATTCGAGCGGTTTCTCCGTCAATTCGCCAGAGTACCTGCTCAGCTCGCCCCGCCAGCTCGTCAAGCGGCACTCGGTGCCTGGCTCGGTCGCTCACCACCATCGCGACAGCTCGCTGTCGGCGGTCCCAGTGGGCCCGTTCCACACGCCAGGACGGCCAGGCCTCAGTCCGAGCGCCTCCATCAGCACCGCCAGCTCGGGGCTGCTCACGCCATACTCGGTAGCCTCGTCGGCCCCGTCACTCTCTGCATCCTCATATTCATCGACGTCGTCGTCTGACGGCGCCTGGGGCCACTCGGACCACTCGTTCCACGGCTCGCACCCGCCGTCGGGCCCTGGCAGCTCCTACGGCAGCGCTCACCACGACATGGCGGGCCTCGCCAAGACCAGCCAGTTCATGACGCCTTTGACGCCCAGCCACGGCCGCCGCTACACGGACTTTGGCGCTGCTGGCGTGAAGCTGGACTTCTCGTCAGCGCCTCCCCCCAAAAATGCATCCCGCCATGCGCCTATGGGTGCTCCGTCCACGGGCATCAACCCGTTCTACAAACCGCCTGCCTACATGAGCATGTCGGGCCTCGGTGGCCTCGACACCGCGCCTGCCATCAAGCGGTCCACCAGCGACCCTGGCATTGCCGCCAACACCCCAACTGCGAACACTCCAATGGCCAATACCCCAATGGCCAACACTCCAATTGGCAACTCGATGGCCAACACCCCAACTGCCAACGCCTCAATTGGCTCTTCCTCGTCACTGTCCGCGCTGTCGTCTGCTGAGGCAGCCGCGGAGGCAGCGCGCACCGCGCTCGAGGTCCAGGACTATACCCCTCCGCTGTCGGCGGCGCCCTCTCTGTCGCACTCCGAGTCGTCGTCGGTGCCTGGCAGTCCGCACTCGCCCATCTACGACGCGCGTGCAGCTGCGTCGATGGGCATCGCCATGACCCCGCAGTCCGCATACGTGAGCCCCCCCTATGGGCAGCGCACCCTCATGGTGCCGTCGCAGCATCACCAGCACCACCAGCACCACCACGAAATGCCCCACTACTACCAGATGGCGGGACCCGACGACAGCCCCCACCACCACCTCATGGGCTCGGCGGGTCGCCAGCGGGGCCGTGTCGACAACGCGCCGGTCCACAAACCCCACAAGTGTGGCCAGTGCTCGAAGTGCTTCAAGCGCCTCGAGCACCTCAAGCGCCACATGCGCATCCACACCGACGAGCGGTCTCACGTGTGCGACGTGGCGGGTTGCAACCGGCGCTTCTCGCGATCAGACAACCTGCGAGCCCACCGACGCACGCACATGAAGCGGGGCGGACGCAACCTGTTTGTCGAGGGTCTCGACGAGCCAACTTCCCAGTAGCGCTGCCTGCCGACGCACTGCTGCTGTTTTGGCAGCTGGCTGCACAGCTGCTTGTCTGGCACAGCTGGCTGTGCTTACACGAACTGTATAAAACAGACACATCGCTCTTTATTTATTTATTCCAGTCACTCCTTGCATCGGTCAATATTAATCATTGCGTTCTCATGCCCGTAGTGCCACGCCCTGACGTAGAATCTTGCGACTCCGTCGCGCTGTGGCAACTGCTGCGCAGTTGGGCCTCGATATTGTTGTAACAGAGACAACTAAAGTGTCAACCAGGAGTGTCTACGCCCAACTGCGCAGCAGTTGCCACAGCGCGACGGAGTCGCAAGATATGAAGTGAAGTGGAATTGTCTTGCGACTCCGTCGCGCTGTGGCTACTGCTGCGCAGTTGTTCCTCGACACTGTTGTAGCAGGTTGACAGCTGCTTAGTATACAGTCTGCAGCTCCACGCAGCTAGCACTGCAGGTATCATGTACTGACATGCAATCCGGGACGTACGCGGCAGCACCACAAGCATTAGAGCAGATAGGAGCTCAATTCCTCGACAGCGTCATTTTAAACTCGTCAGGAGGCGATTCTGAGACTGGCGGCGCGTGCTTCTCGAGGTATCCACAAGTCACAATCCCCGCGCTCATCACATGGCTTGCAGCAGCCAGCCGTGCAGCAGGCTCATCGCATCGCACTGACTGGCGTAGCTAGCCACTCATCTTTGGATGCAGTATAAGAAACTCATGTAAGCCACTCACTCATATTGACCTTTTTAGTTTAGTTTTGTGATTTGTTTCGGTGATTTGGTGATGTTACCTACAATGCAGTTGAGCTGGATGATCGCGTGTCACTACGGGCTATATAGGTTATATATACTGTCGTAGTGGGATTGATGTCTGGCGCAACCTGAGACATCCAAAAATAAACTCAAGCAGTTAATTAACCCCTCCGCAAAAATATTTCGATTGCCCATATAACCACCCTGTTCGCATGCTTACGCTTTGTTTTCCCCCTTTAAACACTTGGTTGTGTCGACTGAGCCAACTGAGAGTACACAGACTAGTGTGTAACCGCTACAACTTCGCTCAGCCATCGCCAGGGTCACAATTAGAGCTGTCGCAACTATAAGCTTGAAATTGATTGCATGCCGATCCCGACATGCGATCAATTTTGGGGATTAATATCGGTGGCTTAATTAATTCGACTAGGGTCCGATATTAATATGGTGTGAATTTTGGCCCCGCTATGCGCATGAAAACAGACATCAAGACTACATGAAATTGTTCACGTCGCTCTTGCGACTCCGTCGCGCTGTGGCAACTGCTACGCAGTTGGGCGTAGACACTGGCCGAGCACATGTGGTTACGTGGAACTTGCGTATATTAATGATGGCACAAATCAACTGCGTAGCAGTTGCTCCAGCGCGACGGAGTGGCAAGATATAATGTGCGTAATGTAACCGTGCTTAACTGAGATCTCCACTATATTATAGCTCAAACCATTAGCAGACAGTGCCAGTGTCCATGCCTCAACTGCGCAGCAGTTGCAACAGCGCGACGGAGTCGCAAGATGGTGATTGAGAGCTGGTGTGAAACGTAAATGACACATGCAAAGTATAACTCTGGTATAAGCTACCAGTTCAAAGTATAGTATTAATAGTTATCACTCCATAAATAATCCAGTTCAGATTCCAATATCCTGTTCTCTAAATGTAGTAGAAACTAGCCGAGTCAAGGGAAATTGCAACTGGACCAGTACCTGATTAATATCGACGCAATGTCATTATCGTCAATCAAACCGTACTTTCGTTTTAGAGTACCAAGGCTGACTAGTCGAGTCGTCAACACCGTCGCCTTGTCCAGGCCTGAAATTATTGTTTCGCTGTCTAGAAAACTACCACAACCTGACCGCCTACAGAATCTGCCGCGCAATTCCTGCTCCACCGAGCGTCGAGCTGCTGGTGAACTCCTGGCCCTTGGCAGCCGCCAACCCGTAGCACAGCGACGCAATGGTGAACAGCACTGCTACCGCCACCAGCGACGTCACCTTGAGGGCGCAAGAAGCATACTGAACAGCGGCCATTCTATGTCAGCCAATTGCGACCACCACCACAACCAAACTTACGCCAAATAGAATCCTGCTCGCGGCAGGTTCTGGTTGAACAGCCGGATAAACGTCGTGAACCGATCAGTGATCGGGCAAATTCGCAACAAAAACGGAATCTCGATAAACACCAGCACCAGTCCTTGCACGCTATATTAGTTGCTGTCGCCAGGCATGTCCGCGCTCGCTACTCACATGCAAATGATTGAAAACAATATCACCAGATTGGCATGGAAGATGTTGGCTACTCCCAGCGCGATACAAAGGAAAATGCACAAAACACCAATCCTTCAGTCAGTCTGTGCCACTTGTAGCTCCACATACCATTGTCCGTAGATACTGAAGTTGCGAGTGCGCAACTCATCCGCGAAGCCCATGTTATAAAGTTCGCAACACGACCGACAGAGGGAAAGCTGAATATAAATAAATATACGCCACGTTTACGGGTCATGTGACATCAACAACTGTAAATAAGAAGAGCGGACTAGGCTGAGCAGGCATCGACAAGAAAAAAAATTCAAATTGACAATATTTATACGATATGAAAGACCTCAATAAGTGAATTACCTGGCTGTGGGCTGACTCGGTTCAATTGGACAGTCTTGGATGCCATTGACAGCATCGTTTGGTGGGTGCAAACACAGTAAGTGCCTAGCACTATCCGATACTGCAAGGCCACTAGCGCTGTTGCAGTCTACAAATATACCACATCCGCCTGAAAATACAACATTGAGTTTGTAGCACACGACATTAGACTACAAGTAGAGCAATAGAATTTCTTTGTTTCTTTTCTTATTCATTCCTGGTTTTACTCACAGCACACACATCAAGTGTTCCCAGCCACTAGCGAACCTACACACGAAATTTCAGCAGTAGCAGCAACGTACAAACGGTGAAAACTATACACAGCCATCAGAACTCGTCATCTTCAGCGGTGATACAGATAATGTAGATAAGGAAAATTGAACTTGTGCTCATCCTCTGGCTGTTAAGGAAGCAAAATTTCCCGACCACATCTCAGTTCATGGGGCGCGGTGGTTACCCTGCCGCAGGCCAGATCATTTCACACACACTCCCCTCGGTGCTCGCAACTCTTGACAAACTGGTGTTTCCACACGGGCCCGCAAGACACGGTGATTGCAAACCACAAGTGGTGTACGAGGCTCAGCACAACCCAATACATCTGTGGTACTTATTTTTCCCGCGACCATCCCTGCCATCGGTTCGGATTACGCGCCTGACGCCTGTGGAATCTCGCTCGCTATAGCTGTGTGGAGCTACTCCATCGCGTACTATGGACGACAAAGATCCCATCAATGACCACGGCGTCACCGACCTGCCGGGACCCGACGACTCTGCCGATGGTCTGCTAGATCTCGACGACGTCATGGGCGGACCCAGCCATGCTGATGATGCTCTCGAGTTGGGTCACGACGATTTTGGTTTTGACACTGGCGACGTCCATTGGGACGAGCCATCCGAAGATTTGAAGGCTGGTGACGCAGCTGACGATGCTGACGGAGATGCTGGTGATGGAGAAGACGCTGCTGTTGATGCTGACGCGGACGTGGACGACGCTGACGGAGATGGAAGTGATGATGGAAATGGGGACGGTGCTATAGAATCAATTGACCAACTTCAGGCAGACGGCTCTGAGTCAGAGCAAGAACCGTCAGGACCTACTTCCAGTGTCGCGATATCTGAAGATCTGGTAGGAGAACAGTCGGAAGAGTTACAGAATGCTCCTCAGGAACTGGGATCTGCTGAATCTGCTAAATCTGCCGAACCTGGGGACGATGCGCCGGACCACCTCGACGACATCTCAGCCGTGTCTGTCGAGTCCGGTAACGGCATCCCAAAAGAGGCTGGTGAACAGAATGCCCAACCAGGTGAGCAGTTGGAATCTCCGAAGGGACGGCAGCGGTCAAAAGAACCGAGCGAGGAGCTCGAGGAGCCAGTTGGCGCGGACTTGCTCGACAATGATTTTGATGAAGACGACGACGATATGATGGACGATTCGATGCGCATTGACGGGCATCGCGACACCATCCTGCACGACACCAGTGATCACGACATGATGCAGGATATCCACGACGAGCCATCCATGTTCGACATCAAGTCCGAGCCTGAGCATGACTCTGAACCAACTATCAGCACCACCGATGACCACGATCAAGATCAACAGCTGTCAGTGCACGCCTCGCGGACGCCTTCAGAGCCTGCTGCCAGTGGTGCTGCTACTTCGGAGTCGGCTCCTGATGTCTCTGCAAGTGGCGAAGAGATCGCGGAGGCACCAACATCAGCAGCTTCGGGTGACCGCAAACCTGCTGTCGCGTCCCAGCCAGCAGCGACATCAGTTGCAACAGCAACAGCAACGGCAGCAGCAGTGGTAGCAGACCAAAAGGCGCGCCAGTCTCATGTTATAATTATCCCGTCTTACGCTAGCTGGTTCTCCATGTCTGCCATTAACGACATTGAACGAAAATCGCTGCCCGAATTTTTCAATCACAGAAATAGGTCCAAGACGCCACAGGTGTATCGGAGGTATCGAGACTTCATGATCAACACTTACAGGCTCAATCCCCAGGACTACTTGACGGTCACGGCGTGCCGTCGCAACTTGGTGGGCGATGTCTGCGCTATCATGCGTGTCCATCAGTTTCTCGAGAAATGGGGCCTTGTTAATTACCAGGTGGATGCCGAATCGCGCCCAGTAGATGTGGAGCCGCCGTTCACGGGACATTGGCAGGTCACTGTCGATACTCCACGAGGGCTGTTTCCGTTTCAGTTCTACAAAGGAACCCAGGACCCTGCTCTGCTCCCGAAACAAGAGCTTGCTGACTCACATCCACACGACTCTGCTGCTAGTAACGGCATAAGTCACGATGGTAGTCATGGCAGCCACGATGGAAGCGGTTATGGCGATGACGATGGTGCTATGGACATCCAGAATGGTGCGAAGTCGAGCTGGGCTAAAGAAGAAGTCCTCAAGCTGTTGGAGGGCATAGAAAAGACCCCTCATGATTGGAGTGCCATTGCAGAGTACGTGGGCACAAAGGACCGCGACGAGTGTATACTAAAGTTCGTGTCGCTGGCCATCGAGGACAAGCATCTGGAAAATGGGTCGTCTTCTTTGTCGGGCAAGAAGGATGATATTGGACCTCTCAAGTACAGCATACCCCATATCCCGTTCGGACAGGCAGACAACCCAGTCATGAGCGTGGTGTCGTTCTTGAGTGGGCTGGTGGACCCGTCTGTAGTAGCGGCAGCAGCTGGCAAAGGAATCAGTGCGCTCACAGACAGCATCAAAAATGATGATCTCGACGACCTCTTAGAAACTGCCGATACCCCTTCGGTGGCAGGTGCTTCCAAAGTGGCTCTGGGGGTGCTGGGTGCGCGAGCTCAGTCGCTTGCAGACGGAGTTGAAAAGCAGGCCTATAACCAGTACATGACGCTGGTGTCGACCCAGCTCAAGAAGCTAGACCTCAAACTCACTAAGTTTGGCGAGCTGGAGCGGGTGCTCGACATCGAGAGGCGGGAGTTGGATCGGGAAAGGGAGCAGGTATTCTTGGACCGACTGGCGGTGCACCGCAAGGCGAGAAACGTTGACGAGATCCTCACGAGGGCCATCAACGAGACCGCTGCTGGTAACAGCGACCATGCACAGATGCTGCTCCAGCAGGCACGACAGGTGGTTGCTGACGAAGCTCACCTCACCGTGGACGCACCGGCTCTCGAGGAGGACAATGAGGAAAAGACTGCCGATATCAAGCCAGTGAGCCAGGAACTTCCTCAAACGTTCAAGTACTGGTCCGGCTAGCCAGCTAGCTAGCTCTCGGAGTGGTCAGCTCAGCTCGAACTCAGCAGTAGTGCGGAGTGTATATTATGTAAAACAAGTCTTGTGATGTAACAGAAATGCAAATGAGATGAGAACAAAACAACAATCAAAAAGCTACGATACGAACCATTAACTCTAACTGTAACATTAACTGTAACAAAACAAACCGCACGTTATAATTCAACTTTCTAGTCTACACGAGATGCTTGCGAGAGCCTTGGAAAAACAGCTGTACAATGGTGACCTGCAGCAAGCCCATGCCAACCATCAGAAGAACCTCAAAAACGCTGAACCAGAAAATACGCGCCTCCGTGCTTCTCACGGTGGACTCATTTCGGTTGTTGCGTGTTTTGTAGTACTGCATGCCCCGCACCAGACTGCTGATGCGGTCTTCGATGTTGGAGATGGACGCCTCGACGGTTTCGGTGTCGCCCTGGCCGACAGACGACGGCACCTCAGCCTTGACAGAAGATGCAATATCGATTTCAAACTCCAGCGCCTTTTCTGAAAACGTCGACATGTCATTCGAGAAGCAGAACTCGTACTCACCGAGCTCCGTGGTCGCGAACCCAAACTCTCCCTGGCTTTCCTTGTATTGCTCGTGGACGACGTTCCCAGACGGAGCCCTGATCTTAACGTCAATATCGAAGTGGCCACCCGCCTGTACCGCATACGAGAACCCGACTCGCGAATTGACAGCATGCGACTGCGCGTAAAAGCACTCGCGCCCATTTGCCGGGATTTTGACCATCAAAGGTATCGCGCTCACCGCGGTGGCCAGCGAGATCAGTGCTAGCTTGAAATTCATTGTGCAACCAAAAAGAAAAACGCGACCAATACAAAATGAGTCCAAAAACTATGCTCACAAAGGAAGAGCCACTATAAAATGCTTCCAATTGGCCAAGGCTGACTGTCAGAATCCACAATCAAATAAGACCAAACAGCGGGTCCCGAATGCTGGCAGATGTTTAGGAACGAAGGCTTTTCCTACACGTCAGCACATCGCGGGGAAAGGGCAGGGCGGGGACTAGGGCAAGGGGCGTTTGTTGTTGTACGGCTGGATCCAGAAGTCTGAAACGCGTTTCATTCACCGGTAAACAGCTGCTCAATAACCGTTCAGCTTGATGGATGTTCAAGGGGAGCTGACCATGTTTGACATGGTGGAGATTCCCGACAGTATGGAATACGCGGGGTTGGCTGAGAAAAGCGTTGATGGATTCGAAATCAGCCTGGATCAGCAGCCGTTTGGCAACAGCCATTCAACGGCTGGGCCACCAAGGTTCATCGAACAGCATCCAGGCCAATTCCTGGCACATTACTCTGCGCATGCTTCGGAAAACGGGTCATCACAGCGGTTCAATGGGCTCGATGAGACACGCCAACAAACACCCGAAAAAGAGGCTTTGCGGGCATCTTCAGAGCCAGCACAGCTGCAGCAGCTCTCGAACGAATTCCTTGTGGATTCTCCGGAAGTTCCCCCTCTGGAAGACGACAAACTAGATTTCAGCGAGCTACGCACGTCGGATGAAGAGATTTGCCAGGAAATGGACAGGCTGGTCGAGTCGTTCGACGGTTTGGCCGACCAGTATTATCTGCTCGACAAGATCGGTCACGGCACGTTCAGCACTGTATACAGGGGTATCGACTTGTTGTACGACAAATTCGACAACTCGTGGGACAGCCAGCTATATAGCGCGACGTCGAGCCTGAAGGTAGTGGCCATTAAGCGGATCTACGTGACGTCGTCGCCTACCCGTATTGCAAACGAGCTTGAAATCCTCAAGAAAGTCCGCGACTGTCAGTACATCATTCCTCTTATAACTGCATTGCGACAGAAAGACCAGGTTCTGGTGGTTCTACCGTATTTCGAGCATACAGATTTTCGAGTATGTCTTCTTGTTTTCTTTTTTTTCTATGTTCGTTTTGACTAACTCAGGCATTTTTTAAAAGGCTGTCGTTGAACGGCATCCGTCTGTATATTGGCCAGCTGCTAAAGGCCCTTGAGTTTGTGCATCATCACGGTGTTATTCATCGAGATATCAAACCGACGTATGTTTTTTCTCCAGCGTGTTCTGCACAGCAGCTTTCTCGGAAGAAAAACATTCTAACAGTTAGAAACTTTTTATACGACGCCAAGCATGGAAAGGGAGTTTTAGTGGACTTCGGCCTCGCTGAAACGGTTGCACCAGGTACTGAATGTGTTTGTGTCAACGACGGGCTTAGTCGAAAGTACCTGAACTTGCCAGCTCAGGGTGGCATTCGGAAAGAAGACAACCGCCAGGGGCGACGAGCCAACCGAGCCGGTACCAGAGGATTCAGAGCGCCTGAAGTTCTACTAAAGTGTATGTCGCAGGACACCAAAATCGACGTGTGGTCTACGGGAGTGATCCTGCTGACGTTCTTGAGCAAGCGATTCCCGTTTTTTAATTCTGTCGACGACAGCGACGCTCTTATCGAGATCGCTACCATGTTTGGCCGCAAAAAAATGCAATTGTGTGCATTATTGCATGGTTCCATTTTCGAAACCGATATCCCCACTGTTCATGACGATGGGTTCACCTTTAAGCAGATTATCGACTGGTGTCTCGACAAGACGCCTGCAGGACCCATGGTGCGCACCAGCCAGCCTGCTGTCAAAGACGACGAGCTGGTCGCAATTGACCTCCTGGAGAATCTGATGGAGCTCGATCATCGTAAGCGACCATCGGCAGCTGAGGCGCTGGACCATCCTTTTTTCAAGGATCTGCAGTGGTGATTGCCAGTAATGTTGGCGATGATGCGACGCTGCTCGCTGCTGCTGAGATGCCTGCGAACTGATATTTATTGCACTCATGATACTGATGTTCATTGCTATTAATTATTTCATTTCATTACAATTTAATCTTATGACTTGTACAAGGTTTTTTTTTTCTAGTTTTCAGCCGGCAGTTTCCATTTGCATTTCGCTGTGCAGCCTCTCTCCTTTAGTCCGGCTGCTTCCCCGCACATTTCCGTTCCTTGATAAGCAGCTTGACTGACTATCAGCGCTGCATATAAAAATAACCTTGTTGTATTGCCTTTGCATAACAGCCTTGAGCAGCAAATATTTCCCTGAGCACGATGACAGAAAAACACAAGAAGCTCCATGTCTATATAAGGACCACCAGGAAACAGTTTCGCAGCTGCGACCAATGTCGCAAAGGAAAGCGTGCTTGTGACGCTGTGTTCCTGGACAGCGGGCTATTCGAGCCAGAAGCCATACAGCTCGCAGAGCCCTGCTCCAATTGCATCCGTACCGGAAAAGACTGCACTCTCAATTGGCTGAATTCAGTGGCAAAGACTCAAAGACCGTCCAAAACTGGCCATGGTGACACTCAATTGGTTGGTACTAGCCCGACTGCTGTGACGGTTCCCCCTTTTATGTCAAACACGCTCTCTGGCTCGGACGTATCTGATACAAGTTCGATATTAGATGTTTCAGATTCAGGGCCTCGCTTAGATGTGTCAGATACAGTTTCGCGCTTAGATGCTACAGATAGGTTATCCAATTTTGCAGAGCCAGATGCGCTGGTGCGTTTAGGTCTGCCTGATGGGTCTCGGCGCTTCGAGGACGAGAATGAACAGGCAGATGAGAAGGCCGTAGTGACAGCAACCAAAGGCCTTAGTGGATTTGAAGAGGAGCTTGTTCAATTGGCTGAGAAGAGCTATGTCGAATCTCGGTTCGATATGTCTGCAGGCATCACGGTGGAGTCAAGCCCCTTCCCGAGCAGGATGATGAGCCCATCTTCCGATACACTCGAGTACAAACTCAGCAATGCTGCAAAGAGAGTGTATGTCAGCTCTGGTCTTGTCAAAGTTTATCATGATAGCATGGAAAATGCACTGTCATGCTGGTTGACGGAGCGGACCTGCCCCTATTCATTGGCCAACCACGAAGCCTCCAACATCAGCTTCAGTGAAATCTGGGGAACTAATTGGACTAATCGCATATGCGAACGAGTCGTAAAGCTCGACAAAGCACTGCCAGTATTTGGCAAGCGACTGTTGACACCCTCTGAAGACAGGGAAGCCACACGAACATTGCAATTAGTCATAATGGCATTTGCCTCTCAGTGGGCTCAGTCTAGCGCCAGAAGCGAGCAAAAATATGACCCTATGTCGAGAGAGTGGGGAGTCAATGATTCTATCGAGTTTGACAGATCTATGCAGGTCAAGTTCTGGCATGACGCTCGCAGAGCATTACAGGATTCGGCAGGTTGCGAATCTTTCCGCCTCATATTTGCCTATGTCGTCTTTGCACTGACGCAACCTCCATTGCCAGTAGACGAAAAGCTTACAGAGCTCCACATAGACGAGAGCAAATCTTCAAGCGTATCTGAAAACCTGAACGACATTTTTGAAACTGAAGGCCCACCTGTATACCTAGATGCTGCTACCAGACTAACCCATTCATTTCGCCGCCGTCTTGAAAAAATGGAAAGGACGTCTGGTGCACGGTTATCGACGCAAGATCAGGAGACTTTCAATTTGCTGCTGTGGATGGTTATAATGTTTGACACGCTTACTGCCGCTATGACCCAGCGTCCGCTGGTTGTTTCAGATGAGGACAGTGACATCCAAAAGCATCATGAAATTCATACCGATCTTTATTTGTTGAAGTCGGCGCCAGATATCTGGGGACAACGGTTTTTGCGCCATGAGAGCGCAACCAGGACTTCGGCACTTCGATGGCCCTGCAAATACGAACAAGCAATTGGTCTGTTATGCGACAGTACTCCTGTAAAAGTACTGATATTTCGTAAGGTGGCACAAATTCAAAACATGGTATATCGGAGGGCCTCAGCCGTTGCGCTGGACGAAGCAGTCGATGAATCCTTAAAAGTATACCGTCACTGGAATGATTTCTATGAGCCATTCATGAAAGACTGTGTAGATAGCCATGAACAGCTTCCGTCGAGAGTCCAGTCCTGGCATGTGATCCTTGCTGGCCACTGGTACCTTGGTGTTCTTCTGCTGGCAGAGGAAATTGGATCTGTCGACAACCAGAATCTGGGGATTCCATCTCGGAAAGCTGCTCGTACCTCTGGTAATGTCGTCAACAACCTGAAGGAGCAGACTGCAATAGCGGTCTCGGAGCTTGGCCGCTGTGCTTGCCCAAGACCTGACTCGTCATTTTTCAACTCCCCCCAGTTTCATTTCGCAGTTAACAAGGGTGCTTTGTTAACAGAACCGTGGACTGGGGTTCTCATCCGAACGTTTGCAAAGGCTGGATCAGTGTTTATCGAGTTAATTGAAAGAGATGGTCTTTGCCCGAAATATTCCGACCGCAAGAGACGCTGTGGCTACTGTCTCGAAGCTCTTTGGCACTTGGGCAAGAAATCCGATATTGCGATAATGGCGTCTACTGCTATATCCAAAGCATTGCAACGCATAGAAGAGCGCGTTGAAGGTGAACAGTTGGAGACATTTTTCCCTGTCGGTGTGGATATGCAAATTTATTCATTTTAAATGTCCACTCTACTTATGCTAATAGCGATCGAGTGCAAAAATATATCTTTGGCTCGGCAGATGAAACAATTTTAAAAGTGCTTCAAGGGATCCGGATAAGAGTCAGGAAATCTCGACTTGGCCCGGTGCCACCAGCCCTCTACCTGGTCGGGCACGCCGTTGACGTATCCATCAGACTCTTTATCGCGATGCAAATTATCACAGGTCATACCGCGTCTCATCGTAACTACACGGTCCAAATACCATCCTGAAACCATCTGATGGTTGCTGTTGTCAGGGTTTCGAGGGATATACTCTTTCCCCAGTTCATCGCACTTATCTTTGAAAGCTTTATCGTCATATTTGACTACTGGTCTTCCTAGTGCCACTGTAGATGCACTGATTCCGCAGTACTTTTTGAATGGGTCGTAGCGGTACATCAGGCAGTCGGAATGTGATTCGCACTGCCTCCTACAGTCGTCCACCGATTCCCATGCGGAACTGTGCTGTTTGTCGTCCCCAATGTCACTTTCCAGATGCTTCAGCCATGAGTATTCGTGGTCTTTGGCGCCATTATCCCAATTAATTTGAGGTTCGTTTGGAAAATACGGTTTGGCAAAATCAGAATACAAATCGCGGTAAAGAATGGGCTTTGAGGATGAACCTCGAAATTGCTCATATTCCCACATGAGCTCCACGTCCCTCGGGGTCTGCCTATGAAGGGTGATGATTTCCTGGCACCAGTTGTTGGCGCTTGAAGGAAGAGCCCAAATTGGTTCTCCCTGAAATCGTCCGCCAGAGGTTTCAAAATCCAATGAAATGCTGGCAACCTCGTTAAGGTACACCGAGACCATGTAGTCACCACAGCACTCCTCCTCTGCACGAGCTGTATAGCTCTCAACCCACATCGACGACTTTGGATTGCCGAATGCTTTTTTCATAGTTCCTTGAGAAAGTACTATTCCCGAGCCTCCATGGGCGAAGATATATTCGAGACCTGCAACTGCACTTCCCAAGTAGTATTCTCTGGAAGAGTCTAAGCTATTGAGAAATCTCACCAGATTGGACGCCATAACAACTGTGTCGTCGTCAATAATGACATACCATTCCAAGTCTGGCGCCTCTCTGTAGGCATGCTCAAGCATTTTGAGGTTTTTGAACTTATCTAGACCCCAGCCATCATCAACACCACCTTCTTCATTAGATAGATATTCATGGCGAGACCTCAGCTGACGTGATTTTCTATATGGAGAGAATTGTTCGCTATCCAATAACAATGACTGAGAGACATTGGCTAGTATGTCTATCACTTCAAATCCTGCCATCGAGTCGGCAGCATCGGAGTAGATTGCGAAATTAGGAAACTTGGTAAATGTGGTGAGGAAATGGATAGGAAGCCTCTTCCAAATTGTCAAAGTACCTGTCTTTAATAGTATTAATATCTTTTCTGAGTCGCTGACGTGGTCCACAGCAAGCTGCTGGCGCAATTCGAACAATTGGCCCCCAACCGTGGGTTCATTATCATGATACCGGTACACATGTTTCCCAAAAGATTCTGGAGGCCGCCAGGTGTCGCCAGACATATACCTGTTGTTATCGGGATAGGTGTGGAAAAACGTCTGCTGTGATAAGAAGCTGGATGCAGATCGAATTCTCGGACCGCGGACGTTCTGCGACATCATCAATTGAACATCCCCGGTCGTCATCCCGGTGCTCTGGGAGTGGGGGCGCCAGATCACCAAGGTTGCAATAACAGCAGCCAGTCCAACTATCAGGTAATTCTTGTATACTCCGGAACCTTAGTTAGCCACGTTACAATGAAAACTGAGTGATTCGTTACGTCTCTGCCCTCGAAGTCGGAACATGATAGCCTTAAAGGCAGCTGTACGAACCGGCAACAGATTTGGGTCCACCATTGTTCTGCTATAATAAAGTAATTCAACATGTCTCCGGGTACATAATAATTTTACGTTGCAATCTAAAGTTTATTGTACGCACAGGTATAAATATTAAACAGTTCTAAATATATAGTTGCCGCCCAGTTCTCACACATATAATAATCTCATGAAACGTGGTGGTGCCGATCAAGTGCCTGGCTTATACGTATTGAGTTTAGCGGCCTCGAGACATTTTATATACGCATGCTGGGCCGGTACATTTTACTGCGCAGATGCAGCAGCTGCAGCCGACATTGACGATCTTCACGCGGAGAAGCTTTGAAAAGGTTTTATCGTGTAGAGCCCAGCCCTTAGCATCACCGATCTTCATAATATAAAATATTTACACGATGCAAGTCAAAGCATGCCTGTTTGATATGGATGGGCTACTCATCAACTCGGAGGACATCTATACAGAGGTGACCAACGAGGTGCTGGCTGAACACGGTAAGCCCAACCTCCCATGGTCGGTCAAAGTCCAGCTCCAGGGAAGACCAGGGCCCGACGCAGCTCGCAAGTTTCTAGAGTGGTCACAGCTACCATACACACCGGAGGAGTTATTTGCGATCACCACCGAGAAACAGAAGACGAAATGGACTAAAACACAGTTCATGCCGGGGGCATTAGAGCTAGTGCAACAACTGAAACAATCTGGAGTGCCTATTGCACTGGCTACGTCGTCGCACCACCTCAACTACCAGCTCAAGACTGCCCATTTGAGACACGGGTTTGACCTATTTGGGTCTCATGTTGTGGTTGGTGACGACCCGCGAATCGCGCCTGGCAGAGGCAAGCCTTGTCCCGACATATGGCTCGTGGCATTAGAGTCGCTCAACACGGAGCGCCGTGCAATTGGTTTGGCCGAAATCACGGCGGAAGAGTGCCTGGTGTTTGAAGATGGACTGCCGGGTGTCATTGCTGGCAAAGCAGCCAACTGTCGTGTAGTGTGGGTACCCGACCAACGGGCACTGGAGGTGTTGGATCCGTTAGAAGTCGAGCAATTAGTAGATGGCCATGAGCTGCTCAGTAGCCTTTGTGATCTCGATTTAGCCAAGTACGGCTTGGCCTGAGCGTGTTTTTAGATATTTGTCGGCTATGCTGTAATAGGGATGGCTTATGGCGGAGCAGCCTAGTCCAGAACCAAAAAAAAAAAGAATGCGGTGATATGCATTTGCCGTTAGAAACGGTACATTAATAAATCAGACAAAGTGAGAAATTTATAGTATGGCAAATCAGTCGCTGAAATCGTGAGAAGTCTATATCGTGGTACAAGCAGTGCAATTGTGCAATTGTGCTAAGTGTAATAAGGCACTTCTATAAGTTATAGATATTAATCTGTATGTTATATCATTAGATTAGATTATGAACTTGCCACATTGCACGACTTAATTTATAGGTACATTATATGATATTTCTGATTCGATCCAAAAGGTCTATATTGCAATTGTGATAATCAAATAGCTCTGATATTTAAGCACTTCACTGCTCGTTTGCCATTTAACAAGATACATCAACCTGTGAGGTCGAATCATAGAGCAACCGCACAGCAGCTAACCAGCTCCAAACAAATTCTACTATACAGGGGCATGGCGGAACAGATATGACACGCTCTCACCATTGTGGAGTCGTCGAATACTTTCAGCAAGCACCGGGCTGACATCGAGGGTATCCAGCTTGTCACATACCAGCTCCTTGCCCTCCAGCGGAACTGTGTTTGTGCAAACGACTTTGTGGAGCTTGCTGCTGTTGATGATGTCGGTAGCACGACCACTGAGAATGCCGTGGGTGACAATTGCAATCACCGACCGAGCACCGTTGTCCAGCAGCGTCTCAGCAGCCTTCGCCAGCGTACCACAGGTGTCTGCCATGTCATCGACCAGAATGCATACCTTGTCGGAAACATCTCCTACTAGCACCATCCGCGACACTTCGTTGGCTCTGGCGCGCTCTTTATGGATGAGCGCAAAATTAAGATCCAGGCGATCCGCAAGGGAGGCTGCACGTTTGGCACCTCCAGCATCTGGAGACACGATGATGGCATTGTGATAGTCGACTTCGGTCTTGATGTAATTGACGACGCTGGGCTCTGCATACAAATTGTCGACGGGAACATCGAAAAAGCCTTGAATCTGGCTGGCATGCAGGTCCATTGTAATGACGTGGTTGCACCCCGCCGTCTCCAGCATGTTGGCCATGAGCTTGGCGGTGATGGGTGCCCGGCTCTTGTCCTTTCTGTCTTGTCGAGCGTACGGGAAGTTGGGCAGCACTGCGGTGATTCTTCTGGCAGACGCAGTTTTGCATGCATTGATCATGATCAGCAGCTCCAGGATGCGATCGTTGACGTCGCCAGACCCAATTTGGGTC
Organism: Sugiyamaella qingdaonensis; assembly: GCA_030569235.1. Classification (NCBI taxonomy): domain Eukaryota; kingdom Fungi; phylum Ascomycota; class Dipodascomycetes; order Dipodascales; family Trichomonascaceae; genus Sugiyamaella; species Sugiyamaella qingdaonensis. The sequence goes on from JAJMKI010000017.1 coordinate 141,826, forward strand.
AGAATATACACGTCCTCATCGCGCACCGACTCGCCGATGGTGATAGACGTCTCGCGGTTGGAGTCTCTGTAGATATTCACTTTGCACAGCGGGATGCCCAAACTGCCAGTTAGAACCAGTTGCCCGAACTTAGAACCACTTACGTTTTGCCCACTAACTCTGCCAGATCACGGTGGACATCGCCAGCGAGGAGCTTTATGGAATTCGTAGACATTGGCGGCGGAATGGCCAATAAATAAAATGCACAAGGAGGTTTTGCGAAACAAAGCAGTTAGCTTAGACAGACTCCAAGATATTTTTCTTTCATGTCGAACACTGACAGCCGCGCGAGCATGAGGCTCAGGGCTCTACTTGTAAGAGACCTACTTCGTCAGTGCGGGGGACTGGATGTGCAGCTGCGCAACAGGAAGGAGGGGCAGCTGCGCCGATAAGATAAGCAACTATAAAAATAAGAAGCAGCCGTAATAATATCGCAAAAAAGCTAAAGCAAGCAGTAAATAAAATAAATAAATAACAGCAAATCGTGACGCAAGACAAAAATTTTGGGCGGCGGGTCATGAGACAGATCGCGAGACGGAAACAACTGACCGCTAACGCTCAACGCTTTTTCTGTTTGTGCTTATTCTTGCCAACCACTACGGTTCCCTGCTGCACATCGTCGCCAGCCTCCGCCAGCTTTTCCTTGGCATCCAGGAAAAACATCAGGTCGCGGATCTGCTCGTTGAGGTCGTCAATGGTCTTGTCTTTGGAGTCGCTCTGGGTCTTGAGAAACTCCATCTTGGCCACCATGCTGTGCGACATGGCTTTTTCCGAGTTGTAGTTTTTCTGCAGACTGTCGTAGTTGCTGCGAACTTTGTCGAGGACTGCTGAAAATTGGTCGAGCCGTTTCTGCATGTCTGCGACGGTGGACCGCAGTGTCTCACAGTGGGTCTTGTAGTGCGAAAGCTCCGACTGCGCAGACTCCGCTCGAGCAGCAGCCTCGGCCCGCGACTCCAGAGCACTGGACATGAGACCCTCGTAATAGTCACGCTGGGATTCCAGCTGCGTCGTCAGCAGATAGGTGTACTGGATGCCCACCTCGTCGTCGTCAGTCTTCTTTTTGCCGTCTCCAGAAGATGACGGCAGCTCCACCAGTTTGCCACCCACCTGGTCCTGGATAAGCCTGTGTACATAGCTGTCGGTCGCGTAGTCCCACACTCGGTGCGTCGAGATATCCATGCAGTAGCAATGACCAGTAGCTACGAAGTGGTCGTAAGCATGGGCCTGGTCGTAGCGACCACAGCCAACATGACCACACACAAGACACGCCCATAGATTCGACCCTGCTTCGCAAACATAACACTTGCTGGAGATGGCTGGGCCACTCGTTTTCTGGTGGGTCGTATGGCGACACACTGGGCAGCTCGCGTCGCCCCACTTCTGCAGGCACTGGCAGTGGTACGTGTGTTGGCAGAGGATAGTTAGGAGGCCCGTAGTTGCAGCGTCCATGCGCTCCAGACACACAGGACAGGTCGGCAACTCTCGCACAGGCATCGGAGGCGGCGGGGTGAGATGCTGTCTAGAAGTTTCCAAGACTGAGCCAGCAGCGCCAGAACTAGCACCAGCAGAACTAGCACCAGCGTTGGCAGCAACATCACTGGCTGAACTGTGGCCTGTAAAGGCGTCCTGCAGCAAATACGGAATGTCCGAGTCGGAGCTGATGTGGGAGCGAAACACAACAGACTTGACGTACACGACATGACACGACTCGGCCTCCATAGAGTTGAACTGCTTGCCATTGTAGTCCATGAAGAATTTAGTCGCCCTTGCACGATGGCGGAACTTGACAAGTACCATATACCTGCTGGGGACACCACTGCTGGAAACCATACGAATATGGGCCATGTCGTCTCTGGCATCCTGAAGAAAGTCCAGCAGATCAGTCGTCGACATATATCCAGGAACTGCCAGGATAGCCAGCGTGGTCCCGTCGTCGGTTGCCACAGTATGCTCATCGCCTTCCTCTATATCTTTGTACAAGCGCACAACGCCATATCCCATGAACGTTGATTTCAGTGTAGGCTCAGGCTGTGGTGACGGCGGTGGTGGAGGTGATGAAGAAGAGGATGGCAGTGGTGGTCTAGCAGACGACGATGACGACGTCGAAGCCGTTGCTACCGCAGCAGACGTACTGGCCATGTCGAGCCCGGATACCTCCACTCGTCCGTAGCGTAGATCAGGCGAAGTATGCTTCTTCTTGTAGCTGTTTGTCACAGACGACTTTCTACGTCTGGCGAAGCTCGACGACTGCGGATCAGCGGTAGCAGGACCAGGAGAAGGAACAGGAGCAGAAGCAGAAGTTTGGCTGGTAGGCAGAAAGATGTTAGCAGACTGTTTGAGCAGCCTGCCCCAGGCGTCTGAGAGATCGGAAGGCTGGGAAGTTGTGAAATCTACTGGCCAGTCGGTGTCAATGGCAATGCGGTACACCACCATCAGACGACATCAACAGTATGAAGAAAGCCTCACGCGCTCAGTGTAAGCATCAGATGCAAATAACGTGCATGCATACTCTACTTAAATACAGCTGCGCAGCAGTTGCCACAGCGCGACGTAGTCGCAAGATACGTTTCTATCAACTCAATTGCTCAATTGCAGATTTGGAGATTTGCTCAATTGCGGATTTGATATCTTGCGACTACGTCGCGCTGTGGCAACTGCTGCGCAGTTGTGGCCTGGATACCGCACTGAAAGTGCAATGCAATACAAAACGAGTTGGTTACGTCAGGTGATTACATATTGAGAATACAAATAGATGTGATGATGATGATGATGATGAATTCAACTGCGCAGCAGTTGCTACAGCGCGACGGAGTCGCAAGAAACAAATGACTTTGAAGAGAGATTTCAAATAATCAAGTAGCTTCCAGCTGCGATGACGATATACGCACTCAAACGTATTCCTCGTAAGGTGTTTAGTGACCATAGGTCAATTAATTAGTGACAAATAGCTGTGTACACTATGCTAGGAGCGATGGTATTCAAACTATATCTGATCGTGTTTTCTTAGCAATTGGCGCGATATGAATCAGCAGATCTTCTACGCTCCTTACACGCCAATTATCGGTGTGCGTCTACATAATATTTCCGGTGCTGTATGTAGATGTATTCTTCAAGTGAATATCAGTTCAATCAACAACAGCTTTACAGCATACTTTCAACGCACATCGTATTATGCTTACACCTTCAACGTGCGTCTACATCTGCCTCTGTTTCTAACGTGCATCTACAATACAAATTTTATAAGTAGAGTGCTTCGACAATACACATTCTACGAGGCGATTAATTTCTGTATTTGCTTATACGCAATGTGCCTGCATTATCATTGGCTTCTGTTTTGACGTGATCGATATTTTACGTTTACACACCTGGGCCACGCTGATGCTTCACCAGTGGGCACGACATGACGAAGCCACTACTTCGTTGATCAGGCAGCTTGTTGAGGCAACACATCCTGCAGATACATTCCCAACCGCGCCGATTGCGGACAAATATAAATCCGCCGGCCGGCGCGCGGTGGTGATATTCAGGGGGATATGCATAGAGTCATATGCCAGGACGCGTTACACGCGGCCACCAGGCACCAGCGGCCGCGCAGGCAATGGGCAATTAAATAGGCCAAAAAAAGAAACGCAAAAGCAAAAAGCGAAAAAATAACCAACCCAAAACGAAAAACGAAATGCAAATAATAAAAGCCACCAGCCGGCTCCTTCACAGCTTGCCGCAACCGAATGCAGGCCACCAGCAGCCGATCACACACGGCGCTGGTCACCGCGTGCAGTGTGAGGACATGCGCACGACAGAAGCCGAGGTCCAAGGGCGCAGGAACCAGCAATGCAGCAGAACAGAAGCCCAGAGTTGAGCCAACAGAGCGGCCAGAGCCCGGTACAAAAATCAGACAGCAAAACGCCGTTCAGAAACAGTCTTTTATGGTGTATACAGGCGGTGACACAGTGAGCAGCGCGCTGAACCGCTGTGATCGCTCAACGATGAGATGCACGTCCTACGTCATTTTGTGGAGTACCTGCAAGGCACGTAAGTTGCACTAGTGCTGCGTGAAAGCGGTGTAAGGCCCCAATGTAAGGCATCTACAACCTTAGTGGTAGCAGCCATGCCATGCACAGAGGTGGCGGGACCGGATGGCGGGAGAAACAGGCTGAAGCAGCACCCGACCAGCAGCCGAATAGGAATCCAGCGGGCACGCGAAGCATCAGCAGGAGCAAATTCCCTGGAAATGACGCACCCAACAGTTGAGCAGACCTGCAGTTGACAGAACCGACTAGAGCGGCAGATGCATACTGTAGGGCCAGCAGACGTTGGATACATAGCTGCCCAATGCGAGCACAAACAGAGCAACGATGAATACCAGAGGAAGCGGGGTCGATGCTGATAGTGATGCCCAGCCTTCTTTGAGTTGATAGACAGTCCTGCTAGGCGGCAGCCGCTCAATGGCTGCTCAATGGCTACTCATTGGCACTCAATGGCTAGTTAACAACTGTTCAACGACTGCGGAATGGTTTCTACGACGCAACGACTGCCAATTGCTCGTACCACCCAATTGTAGTCACCAGGCAGCTGTTTGTGTACTACTAGCAGCTCCTTAATGATAACCGGTAGCTGCCCAACAGCCAGCGATGTGATATCAACGCCAATGCAGTGTGCAGCATCTCAATTGCTGCAAAACAAGCCCATCTCACAGGGAATCCAGACGATCACGATCTCAGGGGGCCAAAACACCAACGCGTCGCAGAGAGCAGTCCGCAGAGATCCGTTTGGCACATAACAATAATGAATAACAATACGGCCTTCATCTTGCGACTCCGTCGCGCTGTAGCAACTGCTACGCAGTTGTTTCCTCTCTTTGTTTTATTTTTTGTGCCAACGATTTTTTAATTTAGATTTGACGGTATTATTTTCAACCAACTGCGCAGCAGTTGCTACAGCGCGACGGACTCGCAAGATGACGACCTCAATTACAGCCACGGCTGGACGCTGCTCATTCCACGATTGGCTGCCAACTGGCCTCTCAATCGGCGGTGGCTGTTCGTAGAGCCAGCCACCACCATTCATCACCACCTTCGTCACCACCACCATGACAGGCTCATCACCCCGCCAGCACATCTATTGCGATGCGGGGTTAACCGTGCTTGCTACAGCAACCAGCGCCCGGATCGCGCCAGTCCCCTGACGGTCATGCTTGCGGTGCAGGAGGGCTGCAGGGCGCCCAACCCGGAAGGCACAAAAAGCAACGGGCGCTTGTAACAGAAGGGCATGCAAAAAGCAACGAGGATTGCCCCCCTACAGCCCACAAACCATATTGAGCGAGCCAGACGGAGGTTCAACATTGGATATATAAATGGGGGGACGGCCCCACCGGGGTGGCGGCGACCCAGTTTGATCTTTGATCTGGACCCAGCAATGTCATACACCTGTGTCGTGTGCGAGTGGTCCGAGAGCCACCGCGCACACACCACCTTCCAGCGCGCAGAGATATACAACCACTTCCGCACCCCGCGGCACATCAACAACTGGAAGACCTGGTGCTCCTACTACAAGGAGCAGCAGCTGGCCGACGACTACATCGAGGACTGGCTGCAGCAGCACCACCTGCTGGCGCTGCACCGCAACGCGCTGGCCGAGGCAGGCGCTGGTCGCTGGTGACGGTGCGAGTTTAGTGGTGGACGGATCGAGGCTGCCTAGTGACTGCTAGCGCAGTTTGGCGGATGTTGAGGTAGAATGACTATAGCATGGCTGTAGCATGGCTGTAGCATGGCTGTAGCATGGCAATAGCATGGCAATAGCATGGCAATAGCACGGTTATAGCAGTATAGCTGGTTTTACAGGCTGCAGGACAGACGTTTTCAGACTGTTACTGGCTGCACTAATCACAACTGGTTACAAACTGGCTACTGTTTACAACTGTTTGCAGATTGTTATCAACTGTTTACAACCACTGCTTACAACTGCTTACAACTGTTGCAACTGTTTGCGACAACTGCTTACAACTGCCTACAACTGCCTACAACTGCCTACAACTGCTTGTGCTGTATGTGTATGCTGGTTGCAGCAATCCACCTCACGATGTCGGCTCGCGCATAGCAACGCAGCAGGTACGGTGATTTGGCACGCCGCCTCGTGTGCGTCAGCGCCTGTTTCGCGACTGCACCGACTGCACTGACTGCCCCGATTCGCCGCTGTGATTCGTGCTGCTGCTGATAGTGGCTGATCCGGTCGGCTTTTCGCAGCCACTCCGTCACACCGCCACTGCTTGGGACTCGTCAAAAACACCCCACCACCACCTCACACCATGGCGTCGGATTGCCTCTAGCCCACCGCTGGCGTGCTGCCTAGCGACGCACTGCGCCAGCTGCTGCGGGTGCTGCCTGCACCGGCGTCGCGGGTTAGGACCGGACCCTATGCGGGCGGGCTGGCGCGGTGGCTCTGGACGCCAGACGCCTGGGGTCCGATCGCTGCTGGCGGCGCTCGCAGCGTGTACTGTACTTATTTATTGATCTGTAGTAGTAGAAATGCATGGAATGGAATGTACCAGTTTTTCCGGCTTGGTGCCGATTGTTTCACTGTTGTTATGCTGCTAGTTGTTTTGCAGTTGTTTTGGTAGTGTTGTTGGGCGGTTGCGGCTGCCTGCTCGAGTTGCTTTGTGTGCCTTATACGGTGGGCGGTGGTTGCTGGCTGCTGGCGCTGCGCGGTTAGCGCTGTTCTGGCAGTGCTGCGGTGCGCTGCGGAGCTGTCTGCTGCCGGCCCGACCGTGCCAGCTGCGCGCTGCAGGCCGCCCCTGCCCTGGCATGCTGGGGGACACCGCCTGTTTTGGACGATGCCCGTTGTCTCATTCTTGGTTGTTCCGGTTCCGGGCACCCCGCTGGCTTGTTTGGCGGGCCTCAAACCTTAATCCAGCTAGCGGCGCGCGTCCCCCAGTTGCGACTAGCGCCGTGCCCATCGCGCCCGCATTGGGGCCTGCGCCGATCGCCTGCTGCGTTTAATTAGATAGAGTTATACGAGCGCTTGGCGCTGCACAGTGCCAGCTGCTAAAATTAAGTTCCGGGCTGCTCTGCTGTGGGGTACTCTGCGGTACAATTGCGCTGGAGCTGGCCAATGTATGAAGTAGCCTGTATTGTTGTTGACTATAATGCACTGTGAAGACCTTTTTTGAGCTGCATAGCAAATCATATAATGGCTGTATATTACGAGAATCGGTTTCGGGACTCCGTCGCGCTGTGGCAACTGCTGCGCAGTTGAATTGGATCCTGCTGATAACGCAAAATATACGAAACCGGACTGTCGTTGACTGATGTGCGTGTACTGCCCAATTGTAAATCTTACACTGTTTCGGTGTGTTTCATGTGTAGTCGGTGTTTAATGTGTTCCATGTACTCGTTTTACTTTTTACTCCTGCTATGGCCGCCGTCGAAGTTCAGCATATACCTGTTTGTAAGTGTGTGACGAATAAATTATGATTCTGACATATCGACTAGCAGCACCATTTTGATGTGTACTTACAGCTAATTTTTTTATCACTGTATGTTGTTCATTAGTCGTTAAGGTTTATGGATAACTTCTGCTTGCCGTAATTCCATGCATGTTCCATTGAAAAAGCAATTTGGAGTCTTACCACGAGCTAGTTTTATGATTGCAGATTTATCATACTCATTGTGGCTGAAAAAAGTAGTGTAGAAAGCAAATCTAAGTGTAACTGCAGTATCCGTGCCTCAACTGCGCAGCAGTTGCAACAGCGCGACGGAGTCGCAAGATATTGTGCTGGACTGGAATTATCTTGCGACTCCGTCGCGCTGTAGCGACTGCTGCGCAGTTGGAATGAAATCAATCGCCAGTCGAGTGGTCTGCTGCTATACTGTAGAGGCACGTAGAATAGTTCGACAGGTGCAAACAATGGGACAGAACTGAGAAAACAATTACATCAGAGCGGTGTGTTTGGGTATTCAATTTATCTTCATTTTGACGGCCCAGTTCTGGTTTAGCTCGGGATTCATCTGGGGTAAATGAAATGTTTCAGAATTTCTGCTCCTCGAATTAAGATAATTGTTTTACTGCGATGCTCGAACTGGTCTCTGAAAAATAAATTCACAAACCTGTTTCTGCCGAAATGGCAATTCATAGTTATATTTCTGAATCAATACTGCGCAGCAGTTGCCACAGCGCGACGGAGTCGCAAGAATTGCATCTCAATTAAATTATTTTGCAGTCTAAATTTACAGCTGTCATATGCAATCAGTCCAATTCAGCATGGTACTTTTTATTTTCTGGGGTGCTACATCGTGTTGATCTGCGAGTCCGTCAGCGCCTGCAACACCGGCCGCAGTTTGTCCTTGTCTTCGCTGGCACGCGCCAAGTACTGGTCCCGCTCCTTCTGCAAGTACTTGAGTCCGAACCACCCGGTCTGCGGAATGTACACTCGTCTGTATTTAGCGTTCTCGCCCACCTCGATGCGCTGCAACACCATCTCGTTGAACACCAGGGGACTCCGCTCCACCTCGTCCCGGGCCTGCCCACTGTCGCTGCCAGACGCAATGCCCTCCGAAGCATCCTGCAGCGGTTTGTTCGAGGTCGCCAATGATGATCCTGATGCAGAAGTAGAGCCTGAAGAGGACGCGGTTCCTGATGATCCGAGCCGACAATTGATGGCCTGCAGCTCTGAGTTCAGTCCCGAGCTCATGCCTGAGCCCAGCTTGGCGCGGATCGCCTCGTTCCACTGGTCGCGCCCCGTTTTGGTCGACAGGTCAAACTCGCCATAGTCGGTGGTCAGCACATAGCGTCGCTGCCGTCCTTTGTCTAGAGGCCCTGGTGCCGCTGCCACTGCCGCTCCCCCACTGCCGTACAGCCTAGCAGCCACCGGCCCGTATTTGCTCGTGTAGTCCCAGCTCTCGGGCTTTGCCGCAAGCGGTATAGGCCCGTATAGTGCCGTCAGCCACATGTCTAGCCGTCCCAAGCGCGCCGTCTGCTCTTGGTGGAGCTGGTCCAGAGCCGACTGCACCTCACCCGCCTGCTTGGCGAGGGCCCGCATTTCCTGCATCATTTTATGCTGCCAGCTGTGTGTGCCCGCGAACGACGTTTTGAACCACCGATCCAGCGTATCCACCACCGTATCCATGCATGACTCCCACTCCCTATTCATAACCATCGACAGCTGCCCAGGCCCCATGGCCGACATCGATCTGCTAGCGGCTGCACTTGCACCAGCACCTGCTCGATAAACCACAATGGCCACTATTGCCGACGCCAAGATCGACAGGCCGGCCAGGTATACGCCCACGAAGGTCGTCCATTGTACGCATTTGTTGAGCAGCTGCGACGACTGGTGAGCCAACAGCCCATTGTCTGGCTGGGGCGGCACCGAGCTGAGGTTAGCTTGACCACGCCTAATACGGCAACTCACGCAGTGGTCGATGACTTGAGCAGATACCGCAAGCCAAGGGCGCCCATAAATATCGCAAACAGCACTCGAAACTTGACCGGATGGCTGTTCATGGCAGAAACCAGCTCTGGCTGGTGGCTACGAATGGGATATTCCCTTCCATGCATGTTCCTGCATTATGCGTGCATGAGGCTGCAGATCAGTGAGAGAAAAAAGCAACGTGGAGCTGGTAACCTGCAGGGGGATCACCATCGCCAAAGCCCAGCACGACTGCTGACGACAGCTCGTCGCCAGTACTACAAATTCGTTAGAAAATGTACGAATGTGGAGGCTCGCTTCAAAATATACTGTCCAACAGAGTCTGTAAATTGCTGAAGAGCTTCCGTAGAACGGGGCAAAGCTTTCTTCGAGGAGTTACTGCCGCATCTGGAGTCCCAAGTGCTGGCAAGTTTATCAGATATATTATGATCCATTTCGTGAAGGAACCATTGACGATAGAATATGACACATGAGTGTTCCAGAAGAAACCGAGTCCGACAACAAGGGCGTGCTAGCGAAACTACAGTATTTATTCATAGTAAGGAAAAGCATTGCACATCATATCTGACAGTGGTCAATGCTCATCACTTTAATCATACTGAAGATAAGAGGCAGTAATGAAATATCAAAGTTGAAGTTATAGCTAAAAGAGGGTATAATTAAGAGCTTAAAGATAAGATACCTAGGTACATAATCAAGAGCTTAAAGATAAGATACTTAGATACTAAGTTAACTCTTTGGGTCGAAAGAAATGAAATAAACATGATCAGAATAAAGGGAGAAGCGCAACCGGAAGTCTACAGTATGACAACAACTTTCTTTGCACTTACCCCTTTCTTTAGTACATCGACTGCTGCTTGGATTTTGTCAAGTCCCTTCCCAACAACGTAAGGCTCAGGCTCAGGCACAAGAGTACCATTTGCAAGGGCTTCGCCCAAATAATCTTGCCACACTGCCTTACCAATACCATTCCGGATAGTCTCATCTTGAACAATAAACTTATACTTGATCCCCCGAGTTCGACTTTTGATGGCAAATGAAAACAGCGACGTCACAATATGCCACATGACATACAACCCCGTTAAGAACTTAGGCTTTTCTTCCGGGATGGGAAAAGTGGCCATAGCGATGAATTTATTCCCTCGCTTGACTTTGTTGAGTATATCAAAACACGCATCCATGGAACCCAATCCAATAGCAACTGCTCCGGCTGTTGGTTTTCCTTCGTATGCAGCGATGATGTCCTTAACGACGGTGGGACTCCTATAATCGAACACCCGTGAGGCACCGATCCTCTTGACTAAGGAGAAGTTTCGGGGCGAACACGTTGCGAAGACCTCATAACCTGCAGAAATAGCTAGCTGTACGGCATTAAGCCCGACACTGCTAGATGCTCCCCAGATCAAGACGATTTGTCCATTGGATTTTTGCTTGACTGGTGAGGGCAGGTGAAGATTGAGGTGGTCGTGATCGAAAAGAGCGCAAGCGGCAGTATTGAGACCGAGGGGCAAGACAGACGCTCTTTCATAAGAAATACTGTCTGGTATCTTCGCCATCATGTGCTCAATAAGAACAACATACAGCTGAAACGCGGTTTGCGTCTCATCATTGACGGGCGTGGAAGCGCCGAGAGCCGCCCCAACGACTCGATCACCGACCTTGAAATGGGTCACCTCAGAGCCAATCTCAACAACTTCACCGGCCACGTCAAACCCCAGTGCTAATGGGAAGGTGACATGAGGCAATATTTTCTTACCTAGTTCTTGAAGTTCATAATCGATTGGGTTTATTGCCACCGCGGCACTTTTGACCACAATTTGATTTCCCTTAGGAGGTGTGTAGGGTGCTGACACGACCTGGAATGGCGCTTCAAGCACGGATACTTTAGCGATTTGATTTGTTGGAGGCATGAATCCAATTGTGACAAAAGAATGGTGAATGTTTCTTCAAATTGTTGAAATGAAAATGAACACAATTAAAATATCCCAGTGCTCTTCTAAAGCGTATTTATGAGGCTGAAAGTAGCTATTAACTCAAGACTCCTACAAGGTAATCGTTTATACTAATATATCTCGGGGATAAGTGGCGTGTCGGGTGGCAAATAAGCATTGTCTTCCGAAACTTCCGGAAATTAGAGACCTAAGTGTCTGTCGGATCGAGATCGGCACGCGTTAGAGATAGCCCACATTGTCAAGAATGTGCGATAGAGGCAAGGGGAGACCGCTGATGCGGGGAAATGAACGATCCTGTCAAATACTGGGATCCAATCATAAGGAATCCTCAAGGACCCGGGACATTGCAGTCTCTAGGAAATTCGAATGACGGAATCTTAATAAATGCGGAGAGGTTAATAGCTTGGGTAATATGTTATTTTTTATTGTTACAAGATGTAAGAGAAATAGGTCAGATGCAAAACGGTCGGGATAAAGAGAGTCCGAAACTGCATGAATTGGTGCTTAGATATTTGTCAGAACGGATATTTCAGCACGGCTTTTGGGTGATATCTAATAATATAGATACTCTAGGATAGGAGACTGTAGTTAAATAATCTCAGTGGCGATGTTGGATCTGCTGACGAGACTCGAGGTAAGGGTAAATTCTTATAGCGCTGTGCTAGGGCCTCGAACTCATCAGGTTCGAACAACACACTTCTCAAGTCAGAGATGCCTTCAGATGATACATCGAGAATGTCATCGTAATTTACATTAATGCCATTGGTTGGGCTTCTCACAGCCAGTGTCCATGCCTCAACTGCGACGCAGTTGAGGCATGGACACTGGCTGTGAGACGGTTCATGCTTCGAAATGTCTCGAGCACCCCTCGAGCATGTCAACTCGCCTTATGACGTCGTGCATCTCTACCTGCACTATGCCCAGCAGAGTGGATCGCCATGATGCATCTGTCCGTATGAGTGAAACACTTGGCAGCGGGCAGATTTTGCAGCACACGCCGCCTCGAACATGGAAAGACAGCCGTCTGAGTGCATCGGAGAAACTTGCTAGTCTCGGATCCGCTGTCAAATCGCAGTAGCTGCGGCTTCGGCTCATCGTACATATTAAGTCGGTACAATCACACGCCCTCGGTTTAAAGGAAATGCCGGAGGTGATGCGCCATGTCAGAGGGGCCAAATGGCGCCTCCAAGGCCAAGACTGGACGAATCTAAAAAATTGTTCAGCAACTTCTCATATTGGCTCTATTTGGAAATGAGGATTTTTATATGTATACATTTTTGATCATCAGCGAGCCAATGCTCCATCGGAGCTAAAACACAAGTGGAACGCAATTTTTTTTGTTCCCCACATCGATGTGCCCCGGCGCCTGCACACCGACTTCCGTGCGTTGCATTGCGTCCTATTACAATGTATAAATGTATATAACCGCTAGAGCACCCGCCTGAACCTGAACCTTATACTCGACGACCACCTTGGATGAAATCTCCTCCGGTGTTGTTGACTCGCAAACTGCCAGGGGCTGGTGACCTGAGTGAGGTTCCCTCGTACGACCGTATTGGTGGCCAGTTCGGCAAGACCCTCGACAGCGTCGACAACGTTGACGTGCACCACCTGGACCATGTCGACCTCAACCAGCCTGGCTCGTCGGCCAGCATTGCCAGCGACAGCCCGCCTCCAAGCTACCGATCCACACGTCGAATGCTCAAAAACAGACACATCCAGCTCATTGGCATTGGTGGGACAATAGGCACGGTGCTGTTTGTGCAGCTGGGGTCAGCGCTGACCCACGGTGGTCCGGGGTCGCTGTTCCTGGCGTTCGTGATTTGGTGCTTCCCAGTGCTGTGTATCACCAACAGCACTGCCGAAATGGTCACATACCTGCCACTACCGTCGCCATTCATCCGGCTGGCAGGGAGGTGTGTGGATCCTGCTCTAGAGGTCATGGCTGGCTGGAACTTCTTCGTGCTCCAGGCCACATTGGTGCCATTTGAGATCACAGCTGTTAATCTCATTATGCACTTCTGGATCGATGGCTACAATCCGGCAATCACGCTGGTGATCCAGATGGTGCTGTATGTGCTGATCAACGTATTTGCCGTCAAGTGGTACGGCGAGTCGGAGTTCTGGCTGTCGCTCGGCAAAGTGGTGCTGGCAGTGGGACTGATCCTGTTCACATTCGTGACTATGGTGGGCGGAAACCCGCTGCACGACGCATATGGATTTCGATACTGGCGTGATCCGGGATCGTTTGCCGAGTATTACACGTCTGGAGGCGTTGGCCGGTTCCTCGGGTTCGCAGCCTGCTTCGTACAGGCCTGCTACACCATCGCAGGACCTGAGTATGTGTCGATGACGGCTGGCGAGGCCGAGAACCCACGAAAAGTGCTGCCTAAGGCTTACAAGGCCGTCATCGGGAGGCTCGTGTGCTTCTTTGTGATGGGGGCTCTGTGCATGGGGATTGTATGCGCCTACAACGACGAGGAGCTGCTTGTGGCCCTCAACGATGGTGCTCCGGGTGCTGCTGCATCGCCGTATATTATTGCCATGCAGCGACTCAGGATCCCAGTACTGCCTCATATAGTCAATGCGCTAGTTCTCACTGCCAGCTTCTCTGCAGGGAACTCGTACGTGTTTTGTGCGTCGAGGTCGCTGTACGGCATGGCAGTAGATGGCCATGCGCCTAAGATTTTCCGGGTGTGCACCAGGAACGGAGTACCCATCTTCGCAGTGGGTGCCGTGCTGCTATTTGGCATGCTGGCATTTCTGCAACTGGGCAACACGGGACAGACGGTTCTCAACTGGATCGTCAATATTGGGACCGCCTCGCAGCTCATCAATTTCTCGGTCATGAGCCTAACTTACCTCCAGTTCTACTACGCGATGAAATCCCAAGGCATGTCTCGCGACCGTCTGCCATATAAGGGCCCGTTCCAACCGTATTGCGGGTACATTGGGCTTCTGTGTGCCGGAATCATGACAGTGCTGTCTGGCTATGCGGTATTTCTGCCAGGCAACTGGAACGTCACGACGTTTTTGTTTAGCTACATCATGATTCCTGTTGACATTGCCATATTTGTGGGGTGGAAGCTTGCTAAGCGCACAAAGGTGATTGCACCTCATGAGGTGGATCTGGTCACAGGGCTAAAGGAGATCGACGACTACGAGTCGACCTACGTGGAGCATCCGCCGAGTTCCTGGCTCGGTCGCGTGGTACTGTTCCTTGTCGGGTGATTGTTCCTGTTTATATGTTGATCCAGTTATTGTTCCAACATCGCTATGGTCTCCTCCTGTGACATTCACATCTGCATTGCATTACAGTGACCTTTTAGGTGGTTCAAAATTCTTCCATCGCCATCGCCAGCACCAGCTATTGTCTATTGCCACGCCAAAATTGGCTATATACCACTTTCATGGCAACTGTATTACTACTTTATTCTATTCACAAGCAAAACTCGCATGTTCAGCACAATCTTGCATCAAAATGCACTACAAAAGTTAGCTATCTGCATCTAATATCACCTACAAATGTCTACGCTGATTCGAGCTAAGAGAATTAAATCAATTCAATACCATCATTAGAGTAGGGACCATGCAACAAAAACCACCACCAAAAAAAACAAGATAACAACAATAAATAGTCTGTACAGAGCATCACAGAGCCCCGTCCACCACCCTGGGCACCATTTGGCGAGCCCTGCCAGACAGCAGGCACTGTTTGTTGAGACCCGTGGCCACAATAACAGCGTGCTGCAAATAGGCGGTTTTGATGGCCGGAGAAGTGCTGTGGCCCGCAAAAGGAGCGTCTATCGATGACAGCGCTGCCATCAGCCGGGAATTGGCCGGCACCACCAATGGGTGCTGAGGTGCCGGCTGGCGGTTTCTGAATCCGCAGATTGGGATATTCGTGTATTTTTCTGTCCACAGCAGCGGCAGTGCCGAGCGTGCTTTTGCCGACAAGCATTCGGCAGGCGATCCAGGAGACGACGGCGTCGACAGATCGCTCTCTTCGTCGTCCGTCAGACCAGCAGACTCGTAGTCTACAAAATCGTCCAGAGACGGTTCGTCACTGGCACCCGTACTTGCACCGGCATTAGCACCAACCGCAATTGTACGGCTGTCAACAGCCAGCTCTGCAGTGCCAGGGAGCTGGGCTTGTGCAGACTGCTGCTTTATCAGAATAGAGAATGTAGACGATTCGTCCGTCTCGTCGATGGGCCACCGTGGAGCAGCAACAGGTACAGCGGCAGGCTGGAAATGTATGTTAGGCGTCTCAAGGTCGGTGAAGTCTCCCAGAGGAATCGATGGCAGCTGTCTGCTAGCACTGTCGTCCCCATCTTCGTCAAACGGGTCTTCAGAGCCCTTATACTTTGACTCATAAACGAACCGGGGACCCTCGTCCTCTATGTCGGAGCCGTCGTCTGCATCAAGGGATCCACCCACAGCAGCTCCCATCCCAGTGTCGTCTGCTGCCAAACCACTCTCAGCTGCTGCTGCTATCTGATCCATGTCAGACATGTCAGCCGTAACAGTGTTTTCAGTTTCGACGCCTATCAGAGTACTGTCAAACTCCATTTCAGCATTTTCAATCTCCATTTCGGCATTTTCAATAGTGTCAGTCGGGGCCTCTCGAGCAGGACGCCATTTCGACAGCCGCGACCGCCGAGCATTCGTACCCATTGTCGACCCGGTGTCGACCTCCACCGCCACCGCCGGAATGCCAGCCGCCCGTGAGTAGAGCTCAGGGGTAGCTCTTCGTGCCACTGAACGAGTCGTCATCGTCATATTCGCAGTCATGATCAGGCCAGGTGCCTTTCTGTCCGGAACAGCCTCGCCTGTTCGCTGCCGCTTGACATTGGCGTCTGAGCGTCTAGTAACCGCCATATTGTCTTGTGTCGCCTATTCGTCACCTCACCACCGAGCAACGCTACAACTTATGAGTTGCCTGTAATAAAACAACAACGAGAAAAAAGAGAATAGGATGTTAAAAGGAGGATTCGATGCCGGGACTTTTAGGGAACCGCATTTGGTAGCGGCGTTGCTTTTTCTGAAATTTTTTTTATGCAGACGCATCTGATTCTGGCAGCCTCCATTGGACGGCGGAGAAACAGAGCACTTACGAGAACAATGCCAGAAGAAGCACCCAACCTGAAGCATACTGTGCCGAAGCAGAGTGGTCTGTTCAATAGAGCGATAGAGGTTCGAGCTGATCTTGGAATTTAAAATGGCTGGTGCGTTTATGAAATCTGTTCGCCAGTGTGCTTGCTCTATAAGGGGGTAAAGATGACAGCCAGCCGTGTGGGCTGGGATGACATCTTTGTTTAGGGGGAGCGACTCATTTGAGCCGTTATTCTATTGTTAAAGTTTGGTTTTGCTACTGGCCACTTTGCATGATGTATTATCTAGGACTAGATAGGTATATGTATTTCTTCAATGTCATTTCGTGGATATATTGCTTGTGGGGTGTTTGGTCAGTCCCGTTGTCGTCTGCCGTTGTTGTTCGGACAACCAGGCACTGTGACATCGGGCGTGCAGCGATCTGTCATGCAACTGCGAACGGCTGTCACAGTCGGCCGGCTCAGTAGAGTAAGTATCTGATGATAGCCTCTGCCCCAGACAGTCGTCGAAAGCTTTTTTCTTCATATCGCTCTATCCAATTTCTTTAAGGTATGATGTGCATTTAGTAATTGTTCAAAATTGTTGAATTTCTCACCTATTGGTATACCACTTCTCGACACCACATACTGCATATACTGGTGGTCGATTATACTCAATTGTTTGAAAAACAACAATTACCGAATGCTGTTGTTGCGACTACAAGAAATGTCGTCATTCACTATGTATAGCTTTACTTAATATTGTTATTCTTATTAGAACTTATTACGACAAAATTCACACGACCCATAGTATCAGGCTCCACCACAATATACAACTGAACTTCTGCGCAATCAAGCTACACGACAAAAAGACTTTACTTACCAACAAAATATTTTGCTATGTTCTATAAAGCTATTGAACTTTCCGCTGCTTCACAAGTCATATCAAACAAAAGACGCTCAGATTCATTAAATCAGTATTTTTTTCGAATTCAGTGGGTTGCCCCTCCTACAGTGTGAATATATGTACATCACCGCGTCTATGCTGCCAACACAACTGCTCACAACATCTATCGTTAGATAATGTCCCAATTGTGGCGAGTCAGTTCCCCCTTGCGAAGGAAAAAACGACCTATCATCAAACGAACAATGCCAGCCCGATTGTACGGTCGGGCCTTGAGGCATTGTGCATATGTCCGCCCGGTCGACCAAATCCTCATTCCGCCAAACCAATGTATATCCTACCTATTATTAGAATGCTCCACAAAAAAATTGCAAGTGCTCAGATAGATCTTAACGTAAATAGGTTGTCTTCAGTACTGTTTTTCTCAGTAGGAACAATTGGTATATTCATAATCATCGCTCTGTGCACAATCTGTGCTTACCTTTTCGAGACGGGTGGCTTGGCCGGACCACGTTGCGGATTCAACTAATGCTACTGCCGCTGCGTCGTCTGGTCAAGCCGCCAATCTAGACCAACTGTTGAACAAGCAGTTGGTCATGAGGAAGAAAATCCTGTTGCACTTTTTTTTCGCTTTATATGCGGATAAGCCCCTACCCTTGGAAATCGCCGTTTCGGGACTCAGGGGTAGCTCAGACTCGGTCGATCGCTAGATGCGCTTCTAGAGGGTAGTTACCAGTAGCTACGAATGCAAAAATTCGCTGAGCCATTGGTTATTGTATTATACTGAGTGACTTGTGGCTATCAGCATTACACCTTTATTGCAACCTCTATACAACTCATGAAGCTTATAAAAGCTGAAGAAACAAGACAAAAGAGGCAACAGTACAAGTCAAAGAAATACAATTACAAACTACGTAATGAAGACTGACAGAAGACTCAGCAGAAAAATCCTGACTGAACAAACGCTGAGAATCAAAGAAAAGGAGAAAGAGATGGTTCCATAAATGCCAATTTTCAGGCGATGTCGCTACCCGCAAAGCTCACTACCAAACTTAGTATGAATTCTTTACAATGGAGCAGAATTCTTCACAATGGAGCAATCGGCATCGATTGCCAGCATTCAATTTAACGACACGATTTTCCTGAGCAGAAAAGCAAAAGGAAATTAGAGTTCGGTTGCTCGCAAGTACCACCATAGTCGCTGCCATTCTGGCCCCAGCCCCACATGTCTCATCTCCAGGTCATCTCCGTATTGACACTTAACCATCTATACTAACATTGCCTTTGCAGCCACTCGCCTGTCGCCAACGGCAAAATATAGTTATTGTGTTGACAAGCCCGCTGTTACCACGTAGACTTGCGTGTCTCTGAGATGGGACTGTGGCTGTGGTCACTCTTGCTGACCTATATAGTTGGCGGAGTTACTCTTCTGCCTGGCTTGGTCCTGGGGCTGTTTTACTTTTCCAAATGGTATCTGCCTGACGTCTCCATTGTAGAAGAAGAAGATAAAGACGGTAATGGCGACGAGGTGGTGGAAGATGTCGCTCCGAGCGCCAAGCAAGGTGCCTTTCTGGAGGAAGAGGACACCGGAGTCGACACCTACATGACGGGATGGATAACAGTGTCGCGCGAATACTTCATTTATCCGGCGGGGGGATCGAAAAATACCATGAACCCACCACATCAGTCGGCTAACGACGCTTCAATTAGCCAGACAGAGTCGGCATATTCGTCGCTGTACAAGCTCATGAGCAACAGCTCTAAAGCGTCGGTCAAGCAGCCGGCCGACGATGACCTTACTAACAACAACGGCAGCACCAGCAATAACAACAACAAAAAACCCAAGAAGTCGCTGTCTAAACTCAATCGATACTTTGCAGTATTGAAGCACGGTAACATCTTGCTGTACGCAGACTCAGACGAGACGAAGGTTAAGCATGTTATCGTCATTGCCAACCACGTGGTGACGATGTGGCCGCTCGATGTTCCTGATGGCGAATTGTTCATCAAGAGGAGCGCCATATGTCTTGCCAAGCGAGACTCTTTAGACGGACTGGAGTCGATTCTGCGCGACCCCAATGTGCCACCAAAAGATGCATTTTTCCTTTATTTCGACGACTGCTCGTCCAAGGAGGACTTTTACTTTGCTCTCATAAGAGCGTCGAAACGGTCGGCACTTTCAAAGAAGCATTCGTATCTGGACCCCACAGTCATGGCCCAGCCGCTGCATTACAAGACAGACGAAATCATGGATCTGATAGTCACGCTGTACTCGTCCGACATCCAGACTCGCTGGTTCAATGCGCTAGTGGGCAGGCTGTTTTTGTCAGTCAAAGGCACCGACACGTTCGAGAGCTTCTTTCGATCCAGGATTGTCAAGAAGCTTGGACGCATCAAGCGGCCCACCTTTCTGGGCGAAATCGAAGTCAAAAAGATCTCGTGTGGGGACTCGATTCCGTTCTTCTCGGACGCAAAGCTCAAGGATCTCACTCCGGAAGGGCACTTGACCATTGAGGCCAACGTATCGTATCGAGGGAACTTCTCGGTACAGATCGCCACCAAGGCGGTTCTAAATCTGGGTTCACATTTCAAGACCCGTGATGTATCGCTTGTGCTGGCGGTGACCGTCAAGAGCCTCGAGGGCAAGCTGATTCTCAAGGTCAAGCCCCCTCCTTCGAATCGGATTTGGTACGCATTTGAAACAATGCCCAAACTCAATCTGGTCACCGAGCCCATTGTGAGCTCCAAGCAGATCACCTATTCGGTTATCACCAAAGCTATTGAAAACAGGATTCGAGAAACTGTCAAAGAGACGCTTGTTTTGCCATTCATGGATGACCTTTCGTTCTTCAGCACTCGTGGAGAATTCTATCGAGGAGGCTTGTGGGACCCTGCAGCTCGGCCTGTCGACAGAGATGGTGATAGTACTGCTGCAAGCGACGAAGAGCTGGCCACCGACGAGCTTTCTGCTGCGACGTTTCCTATAGCGACCCAGCCGTCGTCATCATCTACAGCTGCGGAGATAAATGAGAGTGCTGGAGTACTGCGTCACCGAGCGAGCACCTCTGTTCCAGAAGTCGACGGCGATGTTCTCAGCGATTTGGATCTAGATACTGTGAGCATTAATTCAGTGTCGTCAGATATGAGATCTCTCAAGTCTAGGGCAATGTCGGCCGATAGCTTTTACGGACGACCTGAATCTGACGCCAGTAGCGGCACAACTACGGTGACAGACCATATTGGAGAACTCAAAGGTTTTGGATACAATCCAGACACTGGAGGTCAAGGGGGTCTCAGTCGCACACAAACGGCAACTGTTGCTACTAAGAATCTGGTGGGGAGTGTGAAAAAGTGGGGTTCATGGTATTTCAAGGAAAAGCGCGGCCCTGGGATCGGTGTTGGTGGGGCAGGTGTAGGTGGTGGTCGTGGTCGTGGGTCGACGAGTCCTAGTATCCAGGAGACCGATGCTAGCGAAGAAGTGCAGCGAAAACTGGCGCCGTTGCCTCATACGTTCCCGCCTGAAGTGATGAATCTGCTGAACACGAATGAGCCAGTGTCTAAAAACCCGTACGGGCCTGCTCCTGAGATGAAGCTTCCAGCGCGGTATCCTGCACCACCCACGACTTTTGCGAGGCGGAAACCAGTTGGATCGGGTTTGAATCGCAGTCCCAGCCTCAACCAAGCAAATTCTACAGAGACTTTGACTGAGACACGGGTCGACACGTTGATCGAGACAGTGCCATCTGACGGTGAAGAACGATCAAGCGAGGAAGATAGTGCCACTGGCGGTCGTCGTGGTGATGAAGATGAGTCTATGCGGGATTTCGTTATCGATGATGACGAACAAGAACGGGACAATGATGGGCAAGAAGTTGGCGGATGGAATGCTGTGGAGGGAGTGCATCAGCAGGATGAATATGGTCAGAAAGATATGCAGCAAGCAGAAAATGAGCAAAAGGCAAAAGACATTCAGCAAGTTGAAAACATTAATGTTCAGCAGAATGAAATTATTCCACAAGTTGGAGATAAAGACGCACAACGAGATGCGGATGGACAGCAGGTTAAAGATGAGCGTAAGGATGCAGACGCAGACGCATGGGCAGATGCAGATGCAGATGCAGACAGCTCGAAAGACGCACACAAACATGTCTATGACCCTTCAACAGGCATCATATCTCCGATTCTTAGTGGTGCGGATGGCAATAGCACTGGAAATGGCGATGCAGAAGGACAGCTCGAGATTACCCCTGAGAACGTTGCTGCAGCTGACACAGCTAATCCTGGAGACAGCGACAACAGTTCACCAAGCACCAGACCACAGCAGCCGAATGGCGGCGGTGGACGAGAGTTAGTGTCAGATGCCGCTTCAGATGTTGGGTCTGCTATTTCAGACGCGAGTTGGGCCAGTTCAGACGGCGCTTCGCCTCCTGATACTGCAGTGTCGGAATCAGGATCGGTTCTGGACGAGCAGCCGGCGCCAGAACATCGGCGGATGTCGTCGATTTCTATCAAGGCTGACAGCAGCCAGGTAAGCGACTCGATCAGTTTCCGTCCGAGCCCACCGACCACCGCGACGTCGTCCATTACCGCCGTCAGCTCTACGCACGTTCCTCGCAGGCACACCGTGAAGCGAAAGCAAGTAGGCAGCGCCTGAAACAAATATATTTATTATCTAGTATTTATAACACTCAATAAAGTCACAAACAGGATATGTCGTCTCCAGAACTAGAGTCGATGGCGCCGATAATAACAAAACGATAACATGAGCATGTTTGGTTGAGTCAGTCAGCATATCAGGGGAGTGAGTAGACACAGTCAGAAATCGGCACTATCAACAGCAATATGTCCGTTTCAAGTTAACAGATCGAATAACTGCTAACATTATATGAAAAGAAAAAAACAAAAATCGAGGAACATTAATTATCAAAAGCACAATCAAAATACGGAATCAAACAACTGATCAAGCAACAAATGAAATCGGCAATCAACTTCAATCAGTCACACTTATTATTGCTATGAAAATACCCAAACACTGGCATGAGCATCGCTCGCTAGTATATAGTTTGCGCCAAACCCCCAGATCAGAACCCGTGCACCTGGATGGTCTTCTTGTCGATCTGCAGCGCGGTGGTCAGAAACTCCATGACCTTGGAGCGCTGGTCACCCTGGAACTGCAGGATGTCGCCCAGCTCGTCGTCCTTGTTGATGTGGCCGTTGCAGCCGAAATCCTTCTTGAGAGTCTTGAGGATGCGCTTCAGGTCATACTCGACCGGCAGGCCTTGGACGGTGGTTATAGTCTTGCGGCCATTTCGTTGCTGGCACCGGATATGGATGTAGTTGGTGGCCTGAGTATCGTCGTCACCAGTGTCGGCGAATGGATCAAACGACTTGAGGTTCTCGATGGAAGTAGACATAAACTGTGGGCGTATATCGGGGGGCTGATAATACGTGTGTTCGTACGCGATCACAAAAACGGTTTGTGTTTTGTTGTGGCGGTTTGTCGAAAGGGTAGGAAGCCAAGTTGCAAAAGCTGGCGCCCGCTCTTGTAGGCCCCAGCCCTGGATCTGCCCTGGACCCCTACCCCCGGTTGCAAAGATGCAAAGATAGCAGCAGCGGCGCGAGCGCCATGAGATCAGAGCGCGGTTAGGTAATGAGGTTAGGGCAGGCGATTAGGGTAAGATGTTGGAGGGGGCCGAGATTTGAGGCGGTACGGCTATACCCGATATTAGGGTGGAGCGGTGCGATTGCACGGCTAGGGTGCAGCCGTTAGGGCCCGATGTTAGGGCTGCGCTACTAGCCCCGGATCCCAGCTGGCGGTGTGAGCTTTGTCGCTTGACAGATAGACAACAGTGAGTAGTAGAACGAGGTGCCAACAGAGCAGCCAGCGAGTGCAGTGGTAGCTAGCCAGAAGCGGCCAGCCGGTGGTCAGCCAATCGGTATTCAGCAGCGCAAACGGCCAGTCATCAGGGGGAAAAGCCAGCAGGTCATCCGGCCACGGCTGAGGGCTGGCTGTGGAACTGGCCGTGCTGGGCCAATAGTGATGATGATGATGATGATGATGATGATGAAGATGATAATGCTGATAATGCTGATGATGCTGAAAATGATGATGATGCTGATGATGATGATGATGCTGATGATGACAATGATGATGACAATGATTCTGGCTATGCTGTGTGATGATGGTGATTCTGGCAATGGCAGTGCCGGCAATGGCTATAACTATGACAATGCCAACTAATGGCGTGTTCTGGTGTGGTTTTTTCGCGATGTTTGCTAACTCAGTGACTACGCTGGTGTCGTCGTTCACGGGATCTCTAGGTCGCGCTGATACCGACTTGGCCAACAATGTCAAGAAAGCCACCAGCACCGACGAGACTGCCCCGAAGCGCAAGCACGTCCGCGCCTGTATTGTGCACACCTGGGACCACCGCAGCGGACGGGGGTTCTGGAACGCTATCAAGGTGCTACCGCTCCACAACGACGAGGTGCAGCTGTTCAAAGCGCTCATCACCATCCATAAGGTGCTCCAGGAGGGCCACCCGTCGGTGCTGGCAGAGGCTGAGGTCCACGTCAACTGGATCAACTCGCTGGGCCACGGAGTCGGGCAGCAGCAGGCGGTCACTGGCGGCCAGGGGCCCCGTGGCTACGCCCGGCTCATTCGCGAGTACGTGGCGCTGCTGCTCAAGAAGCTGTCGTTCCACAAGATCCACGCCGCGTTCAACGGCACGTTCGAGTACGAGGACTACATCTCGCTGCGCACCGTCAACGACCCCAACGAGGGCTACGAGGCCATCATCGACCTCATGAACCTGCAGGACGCCATCGACGACTTCCAGCGGCTGGTGTTCTCGTCGCTCCAGCACGGGCGGTCCAACGAGTGCAAGATCTCGTCGCTGACGCCCATGGTGGTGGAGTCGTACGGCATCTACAAGTTCATCACCTCGATGCTGCGTGCCATGCACTCGGCCACCGGCGACACCGAGGCCCTCGAGCCCCTGCGGGGCCGTTTCTACTCGCAGCACCGCCGCCTCGCCGACTTCTACTACGACTGCTCGAGTCTCAAGTACCTGACGAGCCTGATCACCATCCCGCACCTCTCAGACTCGCCTCCCGACCTCACTGTAGCCGACGACGACGAAGCGGGCCCAGCCCTGCCCAAACGACCGACCACCCAGCTGTCGACGCCGTCCGTGGCGTCCACGCCGACTCCCAGCGTCGCCGACCAGCCCCCAGAGCCCGTAGGCGACTGGTGGGGAGCCAATGGCCAGCAACAGCAACAGCAGCAGCAGCAGCTCTACGAGGAGCAGCAGCGGCAGCTCCAGGCGGAGCGAGAGGCGGAGATCAATCGCCAGCAGCAGCTCGCGTACCA
The DNA here is from genome assembly GCA_030569235.1 of Sugiyamaella qingdaonensis. Lineage (NCBI taxonomy): Eukaryota > Fungi > Ascomycota > Dipodascomycetes > Dipodascales > Trichomonascaceae > Sugiyamaella > Sugiyamaella qingdaonensis. The sequence continues at coordinate 166,610 of JAJMKI010000017.1, forward strand.
GCAGCAGCAGCAGTACGAGGAGCAGCAGCGCGCGCACGCGGAGCAGCAACGGCTGGCCCAGGACGCGCTGATTCGCGACCAGCTGCAGCGCCAGGCAGAGGGCCGCGCAGCGGAGCTGGAGCGCGATATCCTCAACCTGCGGGGCCAGTACGAGCAGAATCAGCTGCTGCTGGAGCGCTACGACAGCCGGGTCAAGGCGCTCGAGACCGAGTTGGGCCAGCTAAACGCCAACACGGGCCTGCAGCTGCAGTCCAAGAACGAGCTGATCCAAAGCCTACAGGAGCAGGTGGCCATGTGGAAGTCCAAGTACGAGTCGCTGGCCAAGCTGTACTCGCAGCTGCGCCAGGAGCACCTCGACCTGCTCAACAGGTTCAAGACGGTGCAGACCAAGGCAGCGTCGGCCCAGGAGGCCATCGACAAGCGCGAGCGGCTGGAGCGCGACCTCAAGGCCAAGAACCTCGAGCTCGCCGACCTGATTCGCGAGCGCGACCGCGCGCGCTACGACCTCGACAAGTCGCGCGGCACCCAGAAGGAGCGCGTCGAGGCGCTGGAACGCGACCTGCGCATCATGACCGACAAGCTCAACGACGCCGAGCGGTCCAAGGGCGCCGACCTGTCGCTCATCATCTCCAAGCACAACAGGGAGCTCGAGGAGCTCGAGGAGGCCCTCAAGGCCAAGCAGCGGGTCATCGACGACCTGTCGTCTCGAGGCGGCGGCGTCAGCGACGAGCTGCTGCGCGAGAAGGACGACGAGCTCGACATCCTCAAGGAGACGGTCTCGTCCATGGAGGCGGCGCTGCGCGACCTGTCGCTCAATACTAACGGCAAGAGCGCCGGCTCTGTGGACCTCGACAAGCTTCGCAATATCGTCGACGCCGTGCTGGTGTCGGCAGCCGAGGCGATTCAGCAGTCGCTGTTCGAGTTCGAGTCGCCTATGCAGGCCGGCAACCAGAACTCCACCGCCTCCTATCTGCTGTCGATCATCGAGAAGACGTCGGCGTCGGCCACGGACTTCTCAACGGCATTCACCAATTTTGTGGCCGAGGGCGAGCAGGGCGACCCCTCGGAGATCATCCGTGGCGCCATGCTGCTGTCGAGCTCCGTGAGCGACACCCTCATCAACTCCAAGGGTATCACCCGCCTGGCCAGGAACGACCAGCTGGTGGACGACATTTTTGACTCGGCTCGCGAGACGGCTGTTTCGGCCAGCGCGTTTTTTGGCAGTCTGCATTCTGATCTGCTCGCCAGCCTGACGCCTGACGACATCACCGATCTCGTTATATCCTGCAACGTCGAGGTCCAGAAGAACCTCCAGGACCTGTCGCGGCTCGCCGAGAGCCTGGCCCCGCGGGCTGGCGCCGTGGCCACCGCCAACGGCGACTTGGGCGATATTGTCGACAACGAGCTCAAGCGGGTCGCCGATGCCATTTCGCTGGCCAGCGCCAAGCTCACCCAGCTGCTGGCCAAGCCAAAGGACCCGAAGTTCACCACATTCGATGTGCAGGTCAGCGAGGCTATCCTGGCGTCTGCAATTGCCGTCACGTCGGCCATTGCTGCGCTGATCAAGGCAGCCACCGAGTGCCAGCAAGAAATCGTCGCCCGCGGCAGAGGAGCGTCGTCGCGAACTGCATACTACAAAAAGAATAACCGGTGGACCGAGGGGCTTATTTCGGCGGCAAAGGCGGTGGCTGCCGCCACAAACATTCTGATAGAAACTGCCGACGGGACGCTCACTGGCGCCAATTCGCCCGAGCAGCTCATTGTGGCCTCCAACGAAGTGGCGGCGTCTACTGCTCAGCTGGTGGCGGCGTCGCGAGTCAAGGCGACGTTTATGTCGCAGACCCAGGACAAGCTCGAGCTCGCCAGCAAATCGGTTACTGGCGCTTGCCGAAACTTGGTCAACAAGGTCAAAGACATACTTGCCCAGCGGTCCACAGGCGAAACGGACAATGTAGATTATTCCAAGCTGACTCCTCACGAGTTCCGAACTGCTGCTATGGAGCAGCAGGTGGAGGTATTAAAAATTGAGCAGCAGTTGACGGTTGCTAGAAACAAACTGTTTGAAATACGCAAAATTGAGTATAGCAATGAGGAGTCGAATTGATGCTGTCTAGGTAGACCATTGGCTTGTTCTGTATGAAAGTATGGATAGTATTTTGTTATTAAATCCAATATCACTAAGCGTCCAACTTGTTAGAGAATATCCAACTCCGTTCTTAAATAAGAAACGAATGTCTACAATATATCTCAAAAGGATATTCTCATGTATAGAGTTTCTATAATACTACTGCTGGATCTGCTCAACCATCATTGCATCTAAAAAATCAAAATTTGGCTTCATTTCGAAATTCTCGATAGTTCCTTCGACAAGATTATTCAAATTATGAACATTCTGAAATGCATGTGAACCGGTAGATAAATCAAAAAGACTGTAACCGCACACGTCTAGACTTGAATTAGCCGGCATATTCCAGTCTTCGTTAGTGAATATAGAGTCGAAAAGGCCATCAATGTCAGCTGTGAAATTTAAATCACTGTGGATTGAAAAATTATCGGACTCTTTAAAGAGCAAAGAATCCCCAGCAGAATAAGCATCTCCCTCATATTCAAAATCGTCAGGCTGGTCCAAATCAGTGCTCTCATTAATGGCATTCGGTGACTGTTTCTGAGAAGAGTAAGAAATATTGTCCATATCTTCAAAGTTTGGTGTGATATCCGATTCCAAGATTACTGAAGCGGCAATTTCCTCTGTCTGGTTTCGTTTTTTAACAGTACGGAGCCACTCGACGAACCCTTGCGATCTCTCAAAGTGACAATACTGTTCGGCATAGTGATTCCAGACATGTTGATACCTGTACTCTGACCAGATTCGTGAAATCAGAACACTCGAAATATGCAAAGGGATTGAGCTTTCGATAAGACTGCTAATGTAGGACTTAAACGCAATATATCCATTTATTCTCGGCTGTCGAAGCTCGTGTGACCTTGTCTTGGCGGAATTCTTTCTTTCCGAACCAACTTTATTTGCCCATTTTAGGAGCCGGAGTACTTCAGGAGTAATTTCTGGGAATGGTTCAACGATCTCATTCTGGTTTTCTTCAATTTCCATTCCACCCATCTCTTTGAAATTGCACGAACGTAGAATTGGGCGATCTCCCTTGAATGGAATAGTTCGGTAATTCACAGAGATGAATTTATATTTCTTCTTGATTGCTGAATCTGACCACTTTGTCATCAATTGAACGAAACCGGAAGGTGAGTCGTCGCATATTTATAGTTCAGGTTTATCACCCAGAACTGTGGCTTAAATAAAGCCACAACTGTTCGTCACCCTAAACTAAATGCAGGGTCACAAAACATACGCTCTCAGCGGGCTAAGCAGCAAGTTTGGACCATTTATATAGAACGCGAATATAAATCATTTTATTTATACATAGGATAGCCATTATGAATATAACGTCTTATAAGGCTTGAACGCTTGCGATATGCCCGTAACCGAAGCAATAGGTATAGCTCAACTACCGTCGAAACCTCCTTAAGCATTGTCAGCTCTTGCAGCGACAGATTGAGAGTCGAATCGTACACCTAAGTTATATACGAGCCAATCAATTCGCTTACCTTCACAAAGGCCTCAAGAAAATGGAATACTTCTGTTCCCTGATCCTCTCTAATAAACAATGCATCTATTACTTCTTCCATTAATGTGATCTTGCTCTTAGAAATCATAAGCGATTCACGGGAACGCAACTGGCGTCGACCTTTCTTTGTCATCACAATATGGCTGTTGTCCTTTTTCATAACTAACTCGCCCATTTGAAAAAATCGCAGCGAAAAGGACTATCGGTTACTCCAGTTATATTTCCTCCAGTCGGTCTATGTTAGAAATATATCCAGTAGTCAAATGCAATAAACAACTTACCGAGAACAGATCCAGAATGCGCGGCCCTTGTTCGGCCCGTTTCTTTTTGACGTCAGCAACTTGCAAGGCTCTTTGTGGCCACTGCAAAGGGGAGGTCTTGCAGGGGCAAATATTTTATTCCAATGGGTAGCTGCAGCCCGATTTGTTTCAGAAGCAAAGCCGTCGACACCACCAATGGAGCCCAAATAGGCCTCTTCGGCCGGTGTGCTGGACCCACCTGTAGAACTATTCTGGCATTGCAGCCGATCCACACTAGCCTGGTCGGGGGTAATTGAATTCTCTTGCTCCGAATCCGGGCGTCCAGGCTGCCCTCGAGAGAAATATGACAAAACGGAATTCTGCCGCTTCTGCCTCTTGGAGGCAGGCATTCGTGACGACGGGTTTTCCCCAGATGCAATTGCCGACTGGGAGGGTGGTTGCGGGTCGGCAGCCCGTTTAATGCTGGAAGCAGCGCCCGAAAACAGCGCACCAATAGTGGCCTGCTGCGCGAACTGATACGCCGAGCACATTTTGGGCGGCCTGTAGCCACATTCAGCTGACGTCAGTGGCAGCACCACTGTTTCGGACAGCAGGTCTGCATAAACCGGGCAGTGATCTGATCCGTACAGGCCAGGCAGGACATTGGCCTGTAAGCACTCGATTCCAGTCGATGCCAGCACGTAATCAATGCGGGCGCCAAAGTTGCCAGGACGAGCGTCAATCTTGAGGTTCCAGCAGCTGTGGATGGCCATATTGGACGGGTGTGCTTCGCGAGTTGTGTCATGCAGCCCGACATCTGCAGCCAGCCAGCCCTGGAGCAGCTGTCGCGAGTGGGTTTCGCACTGCCACTGGGACGACTGCGTGCTGTATTCGGCCAGAAACTGTGTAGCGTCGTCAATTGAGCTGGACGCAGCAGGCAGCCGCCGGTCGCGGATCCACTCCTGGCGCCCTGGCGCCGAGTCGATGATGTCTCTTGCGATATTGAGGTCGCCCATCACCACCACTTTGCGATGGTGCTCCGACACTAGCGACCGGATGCGCATGTCCAGCGTGTCTAGAAACGCGCGCTTGTAGTCGGATTTGTGGCCCATGGAGTCGGCAGGACAGTATAGGCCAAACACCACTGTTTCGCCCAGATCCAGCACCACCGCCCTGCCCTCCGAGTCGATTTCGAGTCCCGTCTTGGCGTCGATCCGCTGTGGGTCTGCGTAGCCCCCTATCGCCCTCCCAGCTGGCAGGTCGCGGTATCTGATGCCCTTCTTGTCGTGGCTGTCTAGATAGCCAGTGATGCCGTTCTCGGCCTTGACCACTGGAATGGTGCTGCGCACATAGATGGCCACCCCGCTGTAGCCCTTCTTGGACACTGGGAAGCTGAAGTACGAGTCAAAGCCCTCGACATTGGCCATGGCAGCTGTGACGTCGCGGGGCTGGATTTTAGTCTCCTGGAAGCAGATCACGTCCGCCTGCAGCAGGTCAAACATGGCCCGGAACGTCTTGTTGTCGTTCCACGGCTTGAAATTGAGGACATTCTTGATTCCACATACATTGAACGTTACGAATCTAGTGGCCTGTGGCGGTTTCGCCGCGATGCCATTGGTGTCATGTTGCATCTACAAAAGCAATAAATAGTCCTGCGGCACTGTACTTATATTATATCCATTGATTCTGGGGTTAGCATCGTTATAGAACCGTCGGCAGCAGCAGCATGAACAGACACCCAAATGGCCCCAGCATTGCGATTGGAATTGTATTGCACCAACCTTGAGATGACTATTTGCCAAAAAAAAGGCAAGGCGTATAATACGACATTGCACCGACACTGAACTGAGCACTGCAAGTGCATACAGTTCACATACCGCAACCTTCACATCGCCAATACAGATCCATAGGCTTCACACTCACTTGGCATCTGCCAGCTGCTGCCATTCTGCCGTCATAACCGACATAGTGAACCGGACAGCATGAGGTTCACATAGCTCACTCGAAATCATGGCTACTTACTCGGTCCCATTGAGGATCCTGGATGAATGCACATAGCACCTTGGAACCCGTCTGCAGCAACGGATGGCCTGCCACTCTTCAGTCAGTCGTTTGTTGTCCACATTAAAAGAAAATTCTGCCCAACTCACATTTGTAGAAACCGCTCGAGCCCCTGACGTCGCTGTTCGATCACCTCGTCCGAGAATCGGTTCGTAAACACCTTGCCTGGCAGCGGTGGAATTGTGACTCGAGTGGTTTCCCGCTCCAAAATGTCTCGAAAGTATTCAAAATCGCTGTATCTTCTTCTCACTGACGATTGTTTCAATTTAAATGCTGGGATGTTGGTCTGCGCATCGTCAGTACGACATATCGTTAAACTGCAGCACACCACTCTGCAGGACTACTTACTCGGCACACAATCTCGTAGTCTGTGAACATATGCCTGGCGACCCCTGAATTAGTCTTTTCTTCATTTGCTCTTGTTGGCAACCCACCGTGAGTCTGGGGATTTCGCACCTGCGTTAGCTTCTGCTTATGATCAATGTCATTGGTGGTGGGTAGCTGTTGTGCAGCATTCGATCCCACAGTCACACTTACTTCTATCTCCAAAAAGTTTTCTGGAATGCCATAGATCTCATCAAACGTCTGCTGCTTGAACTGCGGGCGTGCCTCGAACCGCTTTGAGTCACTGCCGCTGGAACTGCCAGACGGCATGGCCGTGAACTTCCTGGCTGGCGGGGGTGATTGCATGTTGGAGGCCACGTTCGGTGGGGCTGCTGTGCTGCCATTAAATCCCCCAGACAATAATCGTCTGCCATTACCCATGGATTTGAGCGTGGCATCTGTGGTCCAACTGCGCAATTCTGCTAGTCAATTGCCATATACAAGCACAGCTTGGTTGCACTTGAACCGTTGGAGTTCGACTCTGTCTAGTCAGCGTTGGGCGCTTTTGGATTCTGCCAATGTCGGTGCAGGGCGCGTATTTGACACCGTACAAGGTGGTGATTCTGACGGTATGTGTCATGTATTGCGAGCAGTTCATTCTTGACAGCCATAAAATAGCTGTCATGAAGCCAATTATTGAGTTTATCGACGGGTCTGGTCCTGCAGCTGCCCAAATCGTCGATGGATCTCTGGAGTCGGTGGCTGCTCTTCTTGACGGAGTGCCATCCATATTCGACAAACCGTTGTACAACGTCCTCGTCATGAACTTGTGGAAGCTCAAATCGCTCGATGACCTCGACCGGTTCTTCATTGGCCTTAACCACTACCTGAAAACGCCAAAGATTCCGGTCGACATGCATGGGGTTTCCGACTTGAGTGTCAAACTGTCAGAAAAGTCCATTCTCGGCGGTTTCGTGGAAAAGTGCTACCTGGAATTCGAGCGCATGGAGTTCGACAAGATGGCAGCACTGTGGATGGCATTCCAGAAATTCCGCCAGCCCTCGCATGACCTGTATATCGAAAACAGCACCAACCCAGACGAAGAAGGCGATGATGGCAATGACAATACTATTGCTGGCTTGGAGTATATGGTCGACGGTGGAAGCGACAGCTTTGACTATGACGTGGTCCCTGGCGACGAGAATCTGGAAGCCATGCTCGATTTCCAGATCACGCAGTTTGAAAAGTACGGAGCAACCCTCCCAGACGGCATCATGGACGTGCTGAATGCCATGGTGGAGGCCAATCGACCGCTTCCCGCTTCTGCCTACCTCGTCCAGTATTTGGAGGCCTGTCGAATGCGTGACTATGAGACTGCCGTACAGAACCTGCATCGTTTCTACGATTACAGCATGGACAGCCATGGGGCCAGTCGATACCAATACGCACTATTTGCACTAGCAGTGATGCAAGCGGAATTCAATAACGGGTCCGAAGCCCTGCGAGCTGCACGCGAGGCAATTGCAATTGCTCGAGAGAAAAACGATAATGAATGTCTCACACATACTTTGTCGTGGCTTTATGGCTATATCCAGAAATATCCACAGAGCGTCAACTCTCCAGAAAGCCCCTTTTCATCCAAGGACGAAATCAGCCGGTTTCTGCGTGCCAATAGCGCCGATTCTCCTGATGCTACTTCGTTCTCCATCCAGGCAGACGCTCTGGATATGTTGAGTTCAGGAGACAGCCCGACTGCCATATTCGATGCCATTGTAAAAGCTCTGCACGTGAATATCTCATCGAACCTCAGCGTGGCATGCCAGGATCTTCAACTCCTCAGGTCGGCTGCATGGTCGCGCTTTGGCGTCCACGCGGTATCTGATATGCATTTACATGTATTTTCTGAGGTTGGCAATGTGCCTCCAAATGCATTTACACTTTTGAATACCACCATTCGGCGTGCGCGCAATATGCTGTTGAGCGGCCACATGTCCGGTGGAGTCAAGTGTCTGGAGTCACTGCGACAACTCGCAGAGAAATCTGCTAGTTACAAGCAGATATGGTATCCGAATTATCTTCTCGTGTTGTGCTATAGCTCACTTAATGAGGGACGGTTGGCAGACGCCAAGCAGTATCTCAACAAACTGACCCAGTTGAATCGTCCAGAGATCACTGTGGTTGAAGAGACGAAAATGCTCAACATAAAACTGTGTATGCTTGAGCAAAATTTCTCGTCGGCCATTAATGCATCTTTTGAAGGCGTGGAAAATGCTATCGAGCTTGACTTGGACGTGATAGTTCAATTACAGTATATGATACTGTATATTCGTGGTCTCTGTGTAAGCATATCACTCTTATTGTTGTTGTTGTTTTTGGTGGAAGCTAACTTTTAAGAAAACTGACCAACCTACCAGAGCGCTTTCTGCTACAACCAAGTGCTTTCAACTGGCCCGACAAAAGTTCATAGTTCCAATCGCCCTAGAGTCTCTTGTGCTGCTCTGTTTCATCATCAACCACATGGGCCATTACAGAGACAGCCTGTTGATCTTGGATGGGATTATGGCCAGAATTTCGGAAACAAACATAGTAGCGTTGATAGGAGAAGCGTACGAAAGAATGGCCGACGCTACTGTCGGAACTCTATCTACTGTTGAAGAGAGCGACAAAGCTCCAATGCTGGAGCGGGCATTCAGATATACAGTGGAGGCAGCTAAAAGATACGAGATGGACTGCAACAAGCAGAGGCTTATCGAGATATGCCAGAAGCAGAAGATTCTCGCTCGGCAAATTGGCGACCCGCAACTAATTAGTGGAGTTGACAACGTTATTGATCGCATATTATTGAAACCACAAGCTGTTTAAAAAAATATTGTGTGTGTGTTATATATATATGTACATATATAATACCTTGTAACTGTTATACAACTGATGTGAGTATACACCCGGGGATTCTCACTAAAACACATACGCAGCGGCGACTTTTGAATCCCTTTGCATGTGTGCGTACCTACAAGACACTCCAGGACTTCAAACCTTCAAGATTTCCAGCTTGCCAGATATTCCAGCGGTCGAGCTATTCGACAAACTGATGCTGAAGCTGCTGACTCGTCGGGGGAAAATTACAGTTTTCACTCGTTTAGCCAATTGACCAAAAGATGTCTGCCATCCGTTATATGACAGCCGGGTTGGGTTTAATAGTGGCATCCGCGATTTGACATTGACGCTTTGCCGACTCCGGCTCTGACTTTATCAACATGCTGGACTCGAGACGTTCTTATCTAAGCGCGTCAAGATTGAAGGCACTAGTAAAGCATGCCATGAGCAGAAATTTCAAGTATGCTTCGGCTATATGCTGACTCTGGACTCTCAATTCTAATATAGGCACTCCGAGAATTCTTTATGAAAAGTCATGGAAGGTTGTTGAATGCCGTCGTATTCACGTTCAATTGCCGAAATTCCTGTTCCTCGTCCCGCCTCACAATTTGATTATTCTCTGTACTTTTTTAACTTGTTTTAAAAACAGGGCGCCAAGCCTACAGTCTCCAACATGTCCGCTTTACACCAGTAAAGACACGTATATAGTTGTATCCTGTCATCTCAATCACAATTCCAATTCCAACGAAAATACGATATACATAACAATCCGTTGGGGGATACTACGTACATGTCGGAGGCCGCGGTATTGTGGGTATATACTTGCATATAAGCTTGGCTCATCAGCGTTTTGCATCGCATAAAGTATGAAATACGTACTGTCACTCTTTACAGTCTACTGTGATCGGCGCGACAGACATTACTTCAAAAAATTTGAATATTCTGACTCTTCAATTGCCCGAGAGATCTTGGCTCCTCAGAGTACACGTAGCATTGAACGACTCAGGGCTATACTCTACCCTCCACTACTTATTAATCGGTCCGGCAAAGCTATATATATACCTATCAAATCGAATGTTCGAATTGTGTGGATCGTATAAAAGTCCAAAGATAGGAGGAGATCTCCACCCCCGCATAGTCGAGATCGGGCCGATAGCTACTAGTAAAGTTAGGGTAGAGGAGTTTTAGTGCACGATGTTACTGCAAAGTAGTAAGAGAGTAGTTGCCTGTATAAAACTATGGAATAACCTGCCTATTTATAGATAACTAACAATAAATTGGTTATCAGTCAATGTTGCAATCAATTGATAAGAGATAACAAGATTTCCAACCCTTCGGTTGGAAATATCGTAGGCCACGTGATGCGTTGTTGAAATTTCCAAAAGATCGGCATTACCGACCAATGTGCGGGACGACTGCGGGGTAAACACAAAGCAAATAACATAAATTATCCTCGAGATCCACTTGAGATATATATATCTTGACAAGTAAAATTACAGGTTGCAGTTATTAGGGTCGGTATAAAAAAAACCCGCACAATGTCTCGACCTAATATTGTATTCATTATGGCAGATGACCATGCAGCTAAGGCAATCAGCTGTTATGGAGCAGGGATCAACTCGACGCCGAATATAGATAGGATTGCTGAGGAAGGTATGAAGTTTAACCATTGCTACGTCACCAACTCTATTTGTACACCAAGTAGAGCCAGCATTCTCACCGGTACTTACAACCATGTCAATGGAGTGTTTACACTCGACAGTAAGTACAATAATGTGACTCCAAACGTTGCCAAACATCTTCGAGTCGGTGGTTACCAGACTGCTATGGTTGGAAAGTGGCATCTCGGAGAAGGAGCAGCTCACGCACCCACTGGTTTCGATTATCACAGTGTTGTACCAGGACAAGGTGAATACTATGACCCAATCTTTATTGAGAATGGGGTAGAGCGTGAAGAGTCAGGTTATGCAACTGACATCATCACTGACAAATGTTTGACGTGGCTTAAAAACCGTGATACTGAAAAGCCATTCTTTTTGATGTGCCATCATAAGGCTCCACACCGGTCTTGGGAGTACGACACTAAACATCAGGATCTCTACCAGGACGACATTAAGGTTCCCGAGACCTATAATGATGACTACAAGAACCGGGCGAAAGCTGCAGCCAATGCCAAGATGAGAGTGCAAGACGATTTGACGTATTTTGACCTTGGACTTGTTCAACCTGAAGGTGGAGCTGATATTGGTATAAAGGCTGGAAGTCTTGACCGTAAAATACCTCATAGATTGGGTCTGACTCTAATTGAAAAGGAAAGCGGTAAAGTGTTTAAGTACAATACTTTGGAAGAGCTTGGAAACTACAAGTACCAGCGTTATTTGAAGCGATACCTTCGCACGATTCATTCGATCGATGAAAACGTTGGCCGTCTTTTAGACTACCTAGACGAGGAGAAATTGACTGAAGACACTATTGTCATTTACACATCAGATCAAGGCTTTTTCTTGGGCGAGCATGGATGGTTCGACAAACGATTCATGTACGAAGAGTCATTCCAAATGCCTTTTGTTATCAGGTACCCTAAAGAGATTGCAAAGAAGACTGTGTGTAATGATATTATCAGTAATGTGGATTTTGCTACTACGTTCCTTGACTACGCAAACACGCAGGTGCCGTCGTATATGCAAGGACGATCATTCAGATCTCTATTGACAGGCAATACCCCGAAAAACTGGAAGCAGATTGCATACCATAGGTATTGGATGCACTGTGATGGTAGTCATAATGCGTATGCTCATTATGGTGTTAGAAACCAGAGATATAAGCTCATTTATTGGTACAATGAAAACTTTGGGTTGCCGGGAACTGGTGCTGGTGGACAAGATCCCGAGTGGGAATTGTTTGATTGCCAAGAGGATCCACTTGAACTGTTTAATTGCTATAACGATGATGCTTACAAGCAAGTTGTGGAGACAATGACTAAAGAGTTGAACGAGAAAATGCTGGAGATTGGTGATGTCCCTGAGCATAAACTCCAGTGAATGGTAACTATTCACTGGCCATTTATATTGTCAAAATTATGTGCTGTAACAAGTTATAATAGATAGATAAATTAATAATAACTTAAGAGGAGCAAAACAAAAGCAACATATATACATAGCGCTCCAATGCAATATACATGGTCTCAGCTGAAAGACCGAACAATAAGTTCCCAAGTTCCAAACATTATAATGCTGTTGGGAACCGTTCGCAGCAGATGAGGGGTCAGACCGCCATACATCGAGACAAATCCCTCTTCCCGAATGATGGTGCTGAAACAGCTTATAAGGCCGCGATATTTTGGCACTCCGTTTTCCATGGGTGCCTGGCGCAGGCGAGTCCGCACCACCTCATGTGGATACGTTAGCAGTGACGCCATGAATTTGGCAGCACCAGCTGCTCCTGACGTAGCACTCCATTCCAAAAATGTGTCGAGAGAACTGGGTATGACGCCCCGTCTGACCCGTTCATGTTCCCGCTTCCTGATAAAGCTCTTCATCTGCTCGTACAACACCCATTGCAGCGAACTCTCGGCTACTCCCAAGTACGAAGCCGTCAGTCCTCGATACAGTCCCGCAATGCCCTCCTTTCTAACCACCTTAACCAGACAATCAAAAGAATTTTTGTACAACCGCTGGCTGGATGTTTTGGTGGACTTGTCCAGCTGCAGACGAGTCTTGATCAGCCATATAGGATTGGTACAGGTCGATGTGACGATGCCTGCATTGGCTGCTGCCAAAAGATGGACCCAAGTTTCCTCTTTCCCTCCGTTGAACTTTTCAGATATCACGTCTTTCCCCAGTCCATATGAGAAGAAGTTGATTGATCTGGCGGGGATCACTCCCACCAGATTGGGACCCAGGCCCTTGAAAAGCGACCGAGCACCCTCTACCTTATATACAGAATTGATGATTGCAAAAGTCTCCCCTATGTGGCGAACTGCCCCCCTCACTGGCCCTACATTTTTGTGCGACGTCCGGAGCGACTCGTAGTAATCTGATTGTAGTCGGGTCTTGACTACATCAAGCGGACTGGTGAATATGGCACCAGCCATGCCACCGGCCCCACCAGCGACAAAATGCAGCCATGGGCTTGATTTCTTGTTCTTTGGCTCTGTCAGCAAAGGGTCTTGACTTGGGATTTTTTCTAGGTCGCTGGCCATCGCAGCCAGCTTAATGGATGTCCCTGAGCTCACTTCGCTCATGTCAATGCGAAAAATAATTTATTGAAATGGGGCTATAACCCCTGCCTCTGTTACAGATAACATCAGGGAGGATCAACAGCCTTGAGAAGACTGACGCTCCGATGGAAGGCAGCGATAGAAAGGCAAATCACTAAAAGAGGCGATTCCCAGAATAAACACCAAGAACAGAAAAACAGAACTGCGTCACATATATATCGTGAAGTCGTCTGTCATAAGATGTCAAAATGAAACACCAGCAATGCTACTACTACACGTACTACTGTGAACCTATACAATGGCATGTGAGAATCACGCTGAATCACGCTGAACACAAGGAGGACGCAGTATCGCATTAGAATCGCAAGGTCATGCTAAACTTTAAGACAAACCATCACAATCAGACTGCAATCAGCAATCACAATTACAATCTCAATCCATTGGCACTATGTCGGACTCAACAAGCGTACCAGCAAGCAAGCTTGCAGCTTGTCTACTACTAATAATAAACAACGTACAAGCATGATACATTTTAATTACAACCCTTTAGATGAAGGTCTCGTAAGGAACTGGCGAGATGGTCTCAGGCACAGCAGACAGGGTCACAACCCGCGACTCCCGTGGCTTGACGGGCTGTCGCTTAAGCTCGACACGCTCTCCTCGCTCTCGGGCAGCAATCTTCTTGGCAGCGTTCTCCTTAACTCTGTTGAGGAACTCCTGTCGGCACTTGGAGTGCTTGACGTGCTCAATTCGCAGGTTTACCCGCTTCTCCAGGTATCGGTTGCCGACCACCTTGTGAACGATGACACCGACCGAAGACTTGGTCACATTGTATACAATGCCGGTCTTGCCATGGTAGTACTTGTGGGGCATACCCTTCTGGATGGATCCGTTTGCCTTGATGTCGACAATGTCTCCAACCTTGTAGGTCTTGAGGTAGACCGACAAAGGAAGGGCTCCATGCTTCTTAAAGTCCCGAGAGAAGGCGTATCGAGTGCCTGATCTGTATCCACGACTTTTGTTAGATCGACAAAACACACAGCTTTTGTACTCACCTTTTACCCATTGTTGATGATGTTTGTCGATAACCAGTGTAGAGTTGGAAATTGCAAATTCAACCCCGAGTGGGTGGTGAGTGGCATCCCAAATAGGAAATAAATCGTAGGTCTCAGCCCTAGAACCTCAGCCGCGCGCTTGCTTCTGTACTGCAAAACGCTGATGATATCTAAGAGCAGAGGTAAGGAGCACAGTAAGGAAGCGATCAAGAGAGAAAGCACTGTCCATTCATGACCGTCGTAATGGGACATGCATGCAAATCTTCGTTGAATCTAATGCTTCACACACCAAACTCTATATTTTAATAGTTGTAAGTCAAGACCAGTTAAAAATAACTGGAATCATGCTTCAAGTTGAATTTGTCGCTACTGGGCTACAATTCTCGTCTTAACAGTGGAAGGTTTCATCCATGATTATCATATATAGATCCCAGCAGAGCCAGGCTACATTTTTACACTGTTGTGCACAATGCACTTACTCCTCGTCCTCCTCGGCAGCGTCGTCACCACCGGCAGCCTTGGCCTGGTTTCGTCGCTTGACTCGGCCAGGTCGTCCACCACCGTACGGCGAGTTGAGCGCGAAATCAATATGCTTCTGGGAGTCGAGACGCACCAGGAAGGAGGGCACGCTGACAATCTGCTTGCCGACTCGGATGTGTCGCTGCGAGATCAGCACTCGAGCGTGGTGCACCGACTTGGCAAGGCCCAGCTTGAACACCTGGGTCTGCAGACGTCGCTCCAAGAAGTCCTCGATTCGCAGCGCAAGCACGTAATCGAGCTTCATCTTGTCTTCACTGAGCACACCCACTCGCACCAGTCGGCGGATCAGAGCGTTACCCTCGAACAGGCGCTTGGGGTCCTTCTCATCTCGGGTCAGCAAGTCTCGGGCTGCTCGTCGCAGCTTGGACAGCTGGAATCCGATACGGTAGATTTCCCGCTTGTTCTTAAGTCCGTATTCACCGGCAAGCTTGAGCTCGGCATCAAGACGGGCGTTGTCATAAGCCCGCTTGGGGACCGAGTAGGTCTTTGAGTATCTTCTAGGGGCGGCTAATGTTAGAAACAGGCGCAAACACAAATGGATGGGGATTTTTCAGTTGCCAAACTATCAACGCTTCCTGACCGCAATTATCCGTCCGTCGTGAATTAAAATATCGCCATGCGGACTGGACAAAGAATCGGTCACATCCGAGCTGGCAGTTTGTCGTGTTATGTGCTACTTACAAGGCATGTTGTTCTACCAGTTGTCAAGCGGTGGTCCTACAAGATGATGGTATTCAATTGTATGAAATTTGTTGTATTGGGAGTCGTGTTGGAAACTACGCAGGAAGTTCTGTGGGTGACTGCATTTCCATATCCGGAAGGTGGTTGTGTAATTATCAGCCGTGCCGTGGCCGATGGGCAACCCCATACTGGATCTGTCACTCGTAATTGAAGACTACATAGTTGGATCAGTCGCGAATTGTCGGCTAATTACAGTTGCTGTGAATTTGACATTCGTTTCTTCACTGCTTGTCTCATCTTTTCAGGTTAGCGAGTTCTGTGTTGGTAACGAAGGCTTGTGAGTTGATCTTCAACAGTATCCAGCCAAATACCGGGGTCATACAGCTGACATTACAGACCTTGTCACATTGCACTACACTATTTTCATCCTATTTCGCTTTGATCCGCTTTTATATATTGTCAAGTTTTATTTTGCATTATCTTCTCATATGAAGTCCACTGTGCGGATCATTTAAGCATCGCATTTACGCAATGCGCTTTTGACATGCTCACACAACCCTGATCTGCTAACATCACTGCTCTGTCGTAGTGCTTGTCAATGGCAATTCGTCCTCTGAATCCAGCAGTCGCCAAGCAGTTACAAAGCAGTACGACGGCTCCGTCATTTGTTGAATGCATAGTTCACCTACTCCAAAATGCCCTCGATGCTGGTGCCACGTATATATCAGTGACAATTGATCCGGTGTCGTTCAGCCTGTCAGCCACTGACAACGGCCAGGGCATTACGCCGCGAGACCTAGCGGTTATCGCAACAAATGGATACACGTCCAAAATACATACGAAAGATGACTTGGATAGGCCCCTGACCACTTTTGGCTATAGTGGCCAATTCTTGGCTTCGATAGCGGCGTCATCAATTGTCACAGTCGCATCTAGGATCCCTAGCCAGAGTCCGAGTCACAGGCCCCCGGTCTATTCAACAACCATATATGGAGATACGCGGACCGGAGTCGCTATGGATACGGTGTCCGAGCTCGAACACACAGGGACTATCGTGTCAATTGATGACCTTTACAGCAATTTTCCTGTTCGGCGGAAATATATTGCTGCCATACCGTGGACATCGCATGTGCAGACGTTGCGCAAACAGCTGGTGCCTCTAATAATTGCTTATCCGGACCTTAGGTTATCAGTTTCAGAAAGAAGTGGGCTGAAGATCATACAGGTAGCTCCTATTTCCAGAAATATGTTGAGAGAAATCCAAGCTCTGAAGTGCCTATACGGTTGCGACATATCTTCCGACTGGGAGCTGATGAAAGACTCTTCCAATGGTATTGACATAACGGGATTGATAAGCAGAACCTCGGTCGTTTCCAAGGTCGACTCGTTCATCATTATTAACAATCGTGTAATACCATTGCCGACACTTTTTCGCGATGTTTACAGCCGACTAAAGCCAAAAATCGACAACCCTTCTTTCATTTTCTGTGTGTGCTATCCCATGACCGTTAACGAAATGAGCCAATCAGCTGTTGACTATTTTGTGCCAGAAGAAAAACTGCGTTACATCACGAAAGTTATTCTAGACATGGCTGGCAAAGTGCAGTCGAATAGCAGGCAGACTACAATCAGAGCAGCCGTAACCAAAAAGAGACCCAGAGGTCACACACCGGAGATCCTGCTCAAGAGAGCAAATGCTGGGTCTTCTTCTTATTTCTCTTATGACCAAAAGTTTTCAAAAACTGATCTCCAGTTCTGTTCTATAGTGGGATCAGTGGGAAATGGGTTCATATTGGCTTCAATATTGACCAGCGCTAAACCAGTACTAGTAGTATTTGACCAGCATGCAGTTGATGAGCGAATAAAAGTCGAAAAGCTATTTTCTGATTTCGCATATCATATTGGCGAATGCAATGCTATGAGGGAAGAGATAATCATCCCCGTTACTGAAAGCACGAAACAATCACTTGACCTGTACCGCGACAACTTTTCGGCGTGGGGTATCAAGTACACTATTGAAGGCAACAAGGCAACTATAACTCACGTTCCAGACCTATTATTGGAAAAGATGCCAGATCAACTGCTATTGAGTCGGCTCGTTCTGCGTCACTCAGAGGGCCTTACCAAGGGAACCAGAGTTCGGAAGATCCCGTCAAGAATTGATCATTGGACTACTCTACTAAGGACTTGTCCACTAGAGATAATTGAAATCATCAACTCATCTGCATGCCGGCGAGCAATTATGATTGGCGACAAATTAGACGTTGATCAAAGTCAACAGCTTATTCAATCGCTGAAAGAATGTTCGTTCCCATTCCAATGTGCCCACGGTCGCCCAACGATGATCCCTCTAACAGAGATCTAAATCGTTTCATGATATGCATTATAGGTAGCATTATTTATTACAACTGTATCAAACCATTATTATTTATTATTTCTTCCTTTCTTTCAGTTAAGTTAAGTTAATTGATTATTTTGTTGCTGTAAATTTTAAACAAATCTTAGCAATTATGACATGATATCTTATATAACTTAACAGACATAAATAAATAATAAATATATACTAGTCAATCTCCTACCACTCAAAGTCTTCGTCCAAGTACTTGCTTTCAAAGTCAATGGCTTCCTTGAACTTTGTAGCAGCTCGATTTCTAGAATAATAAATAGGACAGTCGCCCGAAACACATTTAACTACTGACCCTATGGGGGTTCCGCTGCAATGATTACAGATGACATTCAGTTCATCAACTGCTCTTTCCAACGACTTCACTCGCGACTGAAGTTGGTAGATAGAATTTTCTCGCGTAGCTCGGCAATCGGAGCAGATTCCAGTGGTTGTTGGCTTTCGGCAAACAGCACAACTCGCAGATGTCATGTATCTTCTTAAAGACTCTCCTCGACCCTGCTGTAAACTAGGCCGAAATCTCATGATCTTGGGCATCTCATCGTACCAGCCTTTGATATTGGCACCAACCATGTTGAATATTCTCTCAAGTGCCGGAATAATATTCTTTCGAATATAATATTCCGAATCAAGAGATGCGTATGGGTTCGCTAGTAATTCCTCTGGAGCAACCGATCTATCCGACAGCTTCATTCCCGGTGCCCCATTAAGCACAACATAAGGGACCCGCTCCCGATATTGAGGCTCAGATCTCTCATCTTGTTCCATTCTGCGGGCACTCACCGCCGCGCCAGGAGGAAGAGTTCCTCCTTCTTTGTACGATCCCATGCGGACTTCTTTGGCAAAACAAAAATCTTGTATGGATACAGCTCCAGCCTGAATTTTTGTCCACTGATCGTATAGGTAGGCCTTTACTTTGGATAAATCTGCAGTCTCAAATAGCATTCTGAGGGCTTTTTCTTCGATTTTCTGTTCTGCTGGCGTACCATCCCGTCTGACAGTTTCAATTCCCTTGGCATCAAATTCAGGCACATTTTGATCACGGTGCTCATACGAGTAGCCAACATAGCGCTTTTTGGTTAGCAAAACACACGGCAAGTAGACTTTTTCAAATTTGAGCTTTATCGGATCTGGATTCATCTTTGTTATTGCTTCTGATATCTGCTGCCCAATCATAAAAGCTTCATCTTTGGATTTTCCCGGTAGATGGACAAATAGACTGTCGGTATCTCCGTACACAATTTCGGCCCCCCACTCCTTGGTTTCTCTAATCTTTGCGATTGATCTCTCAAGAATCTCTCTCCCAGTTAGAACTATACTGTCAGCAATCTCAGTGCAGGGCATTCGTCCGGAATATGTTGCTGACGTATAGCCATACGTTACATTGGCTATGAGTTTCAATGCCAGTTGTCTGTTGTTCATCATCCTCTGGAATGATACATCATCTCGATTGCTCTTCATTCCTTCTTTAATGAGAACACGAGTGTCAAGAATCTCAGTGAGCATCCTGGCAATAAGAGACTCTCTAGTCGATTTCTTGACATACATCAGACCGTTAGGTGCAATTGTAATATCGTCCTTCATCGATTCCAGAAACCGAGGGTCCATGTCCAAATCGATGAAACCCAACTTATTCCTGCCTCGAAACGACATCACGCGACCTAAGCATGTAGAATAACAGTAATTGTGTGCTATGACCACCGATGGATACAGTGACTGGAAATCCAATACTAATACTGGACTGGTATAGAATCCAGATTCTGGCTCCATTACTAGGGGGATATACTCTAACGCATTCTGTTGACCGACTTGTTTTCTGCTCGGTGATATAAGCAAGTAGTTCTCCTTCTTTGCAATTCGTATCATTGATGCTTCCACTTTGTACTGGGAACCTCGAGATAGTACTGAATAAAAATCTATTCCTAGTAGCCGAGCTTGCTCGCTATTCCTTGCAATCAGTTCTTGAGTATTAATGATCTCGACGTTCACGTTCGTGCGGTCAACGTAATATCGTATGACAGTCTCCAAGCATTTGATATCGCTGCTCTGATACCACAGATTCAAGTCGTCGAAAGAATAATGGGGTATCCGTTTGTGAAGTGTATGGAATACAACATTTTCAACAGTATACTGCAGTAAATTCAAGTCGCCCCTTATGGTTCTCCAGATATTAAGGATGTGGCGTCCTGTGATTCTTATCCCTGAAGCGTGTGTATATCCCCACTTGTCGCTGAGATTATTATTCAGATTTGATTTCACTCTGGAAAGCTCACTCGGAAGATCGATGTCATAACACGTATTGGCTCTTTCAATGATATACCCCCAAGACGCGTTGTGGATTTCGTATCCAGTTAAAATATCCGGGTCGTGAAAACGAACCATCTTAATTGCTGCTTCGATGAGTTCAGTTTCCTTACCAACAACTTGTATCAAGACTTTTGTAATAGAAAGGAGGCGGTGCTCCAAGTCTGCGTCGCCCACAGCGATAATGCCACTGTACTCATCAATGTCGACATCATCTTGACAACCCGATTGAAAGCTCCAAAATACCGCATTTATAGCATCCACATTTGGATTTGGAACCATTCCAGGCCTGCAATCAACGTGAATCTCAAGGCTTAGCACAGACATCTCGCGTCCACTATTGAGGACCCTCGCCTTTAGCTTGTCTTGAGGTAGCTGATACTTGAATTCCTTCCATTGAGTAGCGGGACGGATTTGAGATGAAAAGTCCATTGCTTTTTTGTCCGTTTTTTGTTTGACATTTCTCTCTGGTTTTTCGCGACCGATCCATTGTATAACTTGACGCCTTGTTGGTGGTATCGGGACATATTGGACCCATCGAGAATTAGGTTGTAGCAGCGTCTTGTAGTTCATGTTGAACATGCAATTGTCTGAAAACTCAAAATCAGAAAGTGTAGAAATATCATCAGACTTCAACTTGAATTCCACACCGGCATACGAGAATGGCAATCGTGGTACGTCATCTAGAGAACTGAAGTAAGGCTCCTGATAAGTCACAGTGGGTAGTCCATGGTCTTTGAATGTTCCCGCTATCTGACTCTTATTTGGAGGTTTCACCCGCAGACCCACGATGCTACCTGTCCGTATATCGAAACTTCGAATTATGTTCTCCAGCACAGTCAAATTATGAGAACTATTTGTCGAATATTCCTGCGACAGCAGATGGACCGATGATAACTTTGTCGCTCGTTCAAAATCCCGAGAGAAATACGAAAGAGCCACATTAGTTGTTTCCAGACGCTTAGACTGCGAACTCGACTGCTGCTCTTGAGAATGATGCAACGTCCTCTTGAGACTTGGGCCGTAGATCTGCTCGATTACTTGTGAGTTGATATCTTCATCGGTATCCTCAGGCTCTGCAAAATCGTCAATAAATCCATCTTGATTTTTCAACACTATTTCACTGCTTTTTACAGGAATATTATTCGAATCAGTGGGCAATAGCTCGTCATCAGTCCGGCGAAAGAACATATAACTCACAGTTTCGAAACTAGTCGGTACGTGCATTTTGAGAGGTGGATCCGAAACAAAAGCACGTCTGCCATTAGAAGGCATGCCCTCCTTTTGGTACTTGCTCTTAAGATGATCCCAATATTCAACTTCTTTTGCCCAAGGAATATGATGCGACTGTCGGTTTTGCTGGTTGGGAGGGCGTTCGTAAGAGCTCTGGCCAGATTCATGGCGGCGCTGAGCATCTTCCAACCACAGCTCCCTCATGCTTGTCAAATGCTTGTAGTCAGAAGGCAAGTCCAAACTGTGCTCGGCTCCAAATGAAATATGTAAGTTGTGCTCACGTAGGTCGTATCTGTTCTGGATCATATCGGCAGATATGTCGATTTCCAACTCCGAGTATGACTGTCTCTCGTAGGGACTGACCTTATGAGAGTTACCAGCAGCAGGATAATCAGACGGCAGTGGACGGCGGAAATATGCATCAGATATCCTCATCCAACCGCATCCAAACAGATTAAAGTCAGCAAGAAATTGCAGTGCGTGAGGAATATGAGCCTCGAAGGGCTGCATAGCTGTCCCTAGAACGGCACCAGTACGAAGTAAATCAGCGCACTTGGTGATGTACGACGGGTTCAGCATGTATATCTTGAGAAACAGCGTCCATCCAACATGGTAGCCGTAGAATGGAACGGCTTTGCACAGCACAATCCCGGCTACAAACAAGTTGCTCGGCTTCGAAGGGTCTCGTCGGTATGCCTGGTTCATGGCAGCATTGATTCCTCGAAACAGCCGGCTGATATTCTCGGCCACATCATCGGGATCAGTGGTTCCAGTGTACTGAACATACAGATACGGGAACACCCCATGAATATGCACCGTGACTTTGTACCCTGTATAGGTGACTCCAAACACACGAACCACTGGCACCAGAGGGAGCCGAACTTTGTCTCTGATGTCCTCATAGTGAGACTTGTCGATGAATCCGGGTGGCGCCTGGTAGCTGTCGATATTATTAAGCTGCACACTCATGAACGCCATCGACTGAGTCGACACAATGGATGACCGCGTCTTGAACAGCCCAGAGCTGGTAGTCTGCTCAGCGCCATTCTGCGTCATCGTTTCCAGCTACGCAAGCGGACCCAACTGGCCCTTCGTGCTATGCCACTGAGTATCTCAGTCTAATTTTTTTTGGTTGGTTCTATAAAATAGTTGGTTAGTGGGGTAGTAGATCAAACGGCTGAAGCATACAGCATCTATGTAAGGCTCTAAATTAGACGTCATTAACTAACGTATCATTTATACAGTTACACGCTCTGACTTGGCGTTCGCTGTGAAAGTCGGTTAACTGAGAAGTAGAGTGTCATTCGTTTGGTATCAGGTGTGTAATATTGTTGCAGTTACGTTACAACATTGTTGCAGTGTTATAGTATTGTTGAGCAACCACTGCGACACAGTATCCCTTGCAGTATCAAACGCACAGCTTTGAGTGATCTCATGAGTTGTGAGATAGAGCAACGGAGGCAGTGAATCACAAGGTCAGACAGAATGAGTGGCCGGCGGGTTGTCGTATATTTGCGGTTCCCGTTTGCCCGCAATGGATTCCGCGATCCCGCAATTGTATGTCGTCGTGAACTCTTGGTTGGTGATAGAATAGTGCTGACTATTAGGTAGAATGGGACTCGTCGAAGCAGCAGGTGCTGTGGGACCATTTGTCACGAGTGGGAAACAGAGCAGAGATTGATTGTAAGTATACTATGTTATGGGCCAACATCTAACATCTAGGGGAGGAATTGTAAGTAGCTATCCGAAGTACAGCTTTTCTGACTAAAGAGCAGATTTATTCCATGTGTCGGTGCCGTTTATTCTCCAGCAGGCGGCCTGGCTCTATGAGCAGGAGCTCCAGCAAGTCCGTGCTCAGATGCAAAAAATCAACAAGCCTCGAGCCCAAGCAGCAGGCGCAGAACTGCCAAAGACAAGTCCCAAGACGAGTTCGCAGGCGAATGCAGACAGTTTAAAAACGAACACTGACAGCTCAAAAGCGAACACTGACAGCCAAGCTGGTTCAAAGGCAGACGACCAGAGCCAATCTCAGGACGCATCTAACGTCTCGTCAGGCTCGTTCCCTCGACACCAGGTGAAAACCAAACCGTCGCTCACCAACCTCAGCGTATCGTCTGACTCGGGTTCGTCATCGACCGAAAACCGCCACATGGCGGCCAGTCGGCGCCTTATGTCCATGTCGCGCAACAATTTCAGCCACGACGACCGCCATGTATCAAGCGACCACAGCGGTTTCGGTCGCCAGCGCTACAGCAACAGCCCAGACAATAACGACGACGATTTCGAGGGTTTCCTACCTGTGGCAGCCTTTGAGCTCACCAAGGCAAGAGCGCTGCGCCAGGCAGCCGCCAGCTCCACTTCGTCGAGCTTGACGGACCTGTCCCAAATCAGCATCACCCGCTCAGCACTGGCAGAGGCGCTAAACGATCTTTCAGCAGGCTCATCTGTTGCAAAGCCACCGTGAAGAGCAAGCAATATGACCCCCAGCAGGACCCAAGATATTTGATCCGACTCGGATCCGGCGCCGTACGGCTGGCTAGACTACTGTCAGATGCTCATCTGCAAATCTGTTAAAAAAAAATTTTAGCGTCAGCTGCTGTCATTGTCACTGCCTCTGCTAAGCCTTCTTTTGCAGTGCCATGTTGCTTGGCAGTGGCTATGGAGGCGAGCCGTGCCTGCGCCGACGCGCTTAGTCACCGGCATATGCAACGTTATCCGCATTGGGTAAGATGTGCTCCTTTGTCAGGTTTGGCGGGTCTCGTTATTAAGCGGAACTGGCAGTCGTTTAGCAGTCTTGAGGTGGTTGGTTGTGTTGACTATGAATCGGAAACGAGGAAGCTATTTAAATGGGAGCAGACCCGTTCCGCGATATAGAAACTGGATATCACATGGCTTTCAAAATCGGAGACCTGACGGTTGGTGCTTCGTTCTGGGACAGTGCAAGCAATGTTATTTATGTGGTGCAAATCGTGTTTTATGTAGTAGTACTGCTGTATTCGATGGTGCTTTTGTGCGTGCAGCGTCGGCGAAATGGTGGAGCGTGGGCCTCTATGATGGTTTTTGCGCTGTTAAAAGTCGTGGGATCCGGGCTGTTGATTGACGTGTCGCTGGAAATCATCAACGGACATACTCCTTCCACCACAGTGATAATAGTGGGCACTGTCCTCAGCTCAATAGCTCTGGGTCCGTTGGAGAACGTGGCGCTGTCATTTATAGTGAGAGGGTCCGACGTGTGGGCTCAGGAAACAAACGGCGGACAGGGGTCGTTCGTTACCAAATGGAATTGGCTGATCAAGCTGGTGATATTAGGCGCCCAGGTGTTATCGGTAATCGGATACATCAAGATCTCAGAGTCGAGTGGCACATCCACGGGGCTGGCGCTTGTCAAGGTGTCAGCGGTGCTGTTTGCCATTGGATTTGTGCTGATTCTCGCCTTGACTGTTTCCTGCAAGCAGCAGGTGGACAACGGCTACGAACGCCGTTTTGTTGGGTATCTTCACTGCATCATATATGCGACGCCTTTTTTTCTGGTTCGCATTGTTTACACGCTAATCGCCTCGTTCACATTGACGTCGGACCTCGAGCAATATCACACATTCAGCGTGTTTGACGGCAGCTGGGAGGTCAGGCTTGGGATGATGGTCATCATGGAAATGGTGATTGTATTTATATACTGCGTCGCTGGCCACTCGGTCGAGGTCAACGGCTATGCGCCTCCAAGCTACATCATAGAAGAGGAGATGCGTCCTAACGGATACATGATGTATGCAAAAGAGTAACGCGAGTCAACGGGAACGAAACGATAGACTGTTGATTAGCATACGAGATATTGAATATGCACGGTTAGATAGTTAGATAGACTAGGAAATGAACAAGAGAACATCAGGAATTGACTAGATCTCCAAAAAAAACTGATTGTACAGTTTAACATGAGTGATTTTATATACTAGCACGAGCAGCTCACAATATTATGTGGAACATCTGGGAAACTAAATAAATACATTACATAGTTACTAATATTCCAGGTTACAGCAATTGCTCTGATATTGAATTTGTATTGCACTGTGACTTCTGCAGTAATCTAACAGGGAAAAAAAAAGGCATACAAAAAAAATACAGCAGTGAGCGATCGCAACTCCGAAAACAGTAGTCACGAGTGTGACAGACCATATTGATTGTGGCTGTGAATCTCTAAGCGTGCGATGATCACTATCTACTACTAAGTGAGCTTTGGGGTGGCATGCGCTCTCGTATTTCCCGGTGTCGCCCCCTTTTAGCGTAAGGCTGGTTGAAGGACGGCTGAGTCTAGCGTCGCCCAGGTAGGTAATGCGATGACTAAGCGGGTTTTGTTGACATGCATGACGACGCAGTGCTATGCACTTCCGTATCGGGGGTAAGCAAGATCAAAAAAGAAGCTTCACGAGACTATAAAAAGGGGATGAGATGGCCTGTTTAAATCCCATCAACAAACTAAAATGTCATTTGAAGTAGGAGGACTTACAGTGGGCGCACCATTCTGGAGCGACCCCAACAACGGCATCTACGTGGCTGAAATCATTGTATACGCGGTAATTTTTGTGTACTCGATATTTATTTTGATAAAACAAGGACGAAGAAATGCTGGTGGTTGGATCTCGATGATTGTCTTCTGTCTGTTCAAGATAGTGGGCTCGGCCATGTTGCTCGACGTGGACAAAAAGCTCAGCAACTCTGAGTCGCCCACGGTGGCTGTCATTGTAGTTGGGCTTATTCTTAACTCAATTGCGCTAGGCCCTCTCGAAAATGCCGCGTTGTCATTTCTGCTGAGAGGTGCCGATGTGTGGGCATCAGAGAGGGGACTTGCTCCATTCACGAACCGGTGGAATCGTATTATCAAAATGGGCCTGACTGCTGCCCAGATTTTGGGACTGGTCGGGTATGTTGAGCTGTCCAACGGTGGTAGCAGTGGAACTACTGGCTTGGCGCTTGTTAAGGCCTCAGCTATTTTGTTCTTAGTTGCATTCCTGGCTATTTTGGCCCTGGCAGCACTGTGTTTCAAGGTGACTGGCAACGGATATAGTCCTCAGTTTATCGGCTATGTGTACACTATTGCTTTGGTGGCTCCGTTCTTCATCACTCGAATCGTGTACTCAATAATCACGGCGTTCACGCTGACTGATAACATTGATGCGTACAGGACATTCAGCGTGTTCAATGGCAATTGGAAGGTGAAATTGGTGATGATGGTTCTAATGGAGTTTATCATTGCTATCTTGTACTGCATTGGTGGATTCGTTATCGAGGTGCGCGGCCGCGACAACATCAACTATCCGCCGAGAGGTGTTGGAGTTGATACCAATGGATACCTGATCAACAGCGACAAACCTTGAAAAGAAAACAACATATTTATAATAACAGCTCTACATAGTGCAATTATGCGATTTACATATAATTCGAGCTGGTGTGCTATGACATGCCTTAATAGACTATGAAAATAAAAATATACAGAAGTATAGCAAGCACAAGTATGTAGCAAACGCTAAAAGTATATCGTTGATCATGCTTGAAATCTCGCAATTGCATCAAAGGTCAGATCTAAACATAGACACTATTTGTCTAGTGTTCCAATTAACAAATTTGTACCAACAAATACTTATAAGACCGGTGGAGGGCTGTGCTGTGTACTAGACACGGATTCGTAAACCGTGAACTGGGCCATGTATCTAAGTAGACAATAATAAAACTACAATGCAAGTATATACAGCTGGTCCCCAAATAGAGTTTTCCACAGAAATCCGTCTTGTCATCAAAACAATTAACAGCATACGAGCAAAAACTCTATTTTGTACCAGACCCTTCCTGCACACATCGAGGACACTGGCAGTCAAAATACCACTGCCCGTTGAGGGCCTTCTTACGCTCGGCGTACGATAGGTCAGCCATCATGCCATAGCTAATAAATAGTTGTTCATCTTTGGATACGTCAGTGACAGTGGTGAACAGCATAGAGCGGTCATTTCTATGCTTTGACACGCTGGGTGTGCAGTTGTGGTTGAAAAACGAGGCACTCGGATACAGTGCCGTTCCCAAGCATTCACTTTCCAGTGTCATTGGCAGCTCCCATATGCCAAACGCATTTCCAGCGTCTCGGCCCATGGTGAGTCGAACAATTGACGGTGTGCAGAACGGCTGTAGTTCAGATGGCAGCACGCTGCGAAGGAACTTATATACATTAATGTGGGACTGTAAAAGAGGAGGGTATTTCTTGACGTGTTGCAGCTCGTTGGATTGGAGCTGCTCAAATGTCGCGAACTCATCGACAGTGTGACCATTACTTTCTCGAAAGTATTTGACGACAACGACCGACACTAGTCTAGCAGTGTCGTACTCGACATCGTCGATTCGCGGTGTTCTAGCTAGTGGTCTTGCCGGCGCTGAAGATGAAGCGTGTAATGACCACTGCTTATCAATATAAGCTTCCAGAGCGCCATCGCTATCCATCTGCTGGGCCCACTGGCAATCGTGATGAGCTTCCTCGAGTTGGGGAAGTTTTGAGATGCGGTTGAAAGCGACTTCTATGGCTTCTAGTGTCGGTGCCAACATTCCGTCGTCGTCTTCGAGCGTCCAGCGATCACGACAGGATTCTGAGCAGAAAAACACGCCCGCGTATGCACGACCGTCTGGAATCGACCGCTCAAGCTTGGTTTTTCGAACCCTGCCATTATCATAGGAAAAGCAATACGCACAGACCTCTTTTTTGAAGGGCTTGAATATCACCGATGTGAAGGGACGACTGCATATCAATACTTCAGTGCCGGCGGGGATATCAGACCGGGCGAAATATCCACGGCCTCCGTATGAAGTAATTCTGACGTCGAGCATGAGCCGAGTCGAGTGATGAAGAAAAATGATCTAAAAATCTGCCTTGAGATAATAACTGGCGGGTATCAAAAGGGAGTGATTAGCAGCCAATATCACGCATGACATCGAAACGGGTCTGGTAAACCGATGGGATCAAACAAGTCAAGGAGAACAACAGAAATCTGGAGCCAAAAAAAAAATCCGCGATGTCGATACTGACAAAGTACAGCCGTGTGATGCAAGATCTAACATCTATGCGTGAGCTAACTAGCCGACGCATACAGACCGAACCTATGCATGCAAACGTGAGCATAAACAGATCTAAACATCAGTCGGTAACCCAAAACCTTGGAGTGACTACATTTCAGCTTGATTATATGAAACTTGGACACTACAAAAGCAATATTATTAGAGACATCCACAATGATTGGACTCACTGGAGTTCATAAATAGGAAGGTTCTGCACAAAGATTAGATCGCACGGAATAAGATGCATCAAGCGATACCATATGAAACGAGAAATAAGGTGAAAGCATAGAGGTATTTGGAGGTTATGTCACAGCACCACAATTATCAATATTCATGTTGATTATGTTTAAGACTGCATTCGAAGCGACACTCACATACAAAAGTTGGAATACTCGCTGCCAGTAGTAACATTTCATATGAGCACCATCCACGACAAGCAGGAGCAACAACTGCGAAAATATCTAACAAAGAGCGGTTAAATATAATGCGTTGTAGTTAAAGATAATGCGTTGTAAAATGAAACCTTATGTTTAACACTTCAACTGCAGTGATAATCAAACACTCTGTCATCGGCGTCGTTGCTGCTGACTTCTGCATTGGGCCTATCGCTGCGAGATCCACTAGCGGCAGTCGTGTCGCGTGCCGCAAAGCACCGCGCTGTTGCCAATCATTCTGCCGCTATTAGCCATGCGCCGCCGGGCCAGACGCACGATACCGCAGGGATCAACGGCCACCTACAGAGCTGACAGAAGCGCGCTCTGACCCAGTTTCGGGGTCTTCTTGGCTCTTTAAAATGCCGTACAAAGCCACTGGCCACGTGGGCGCTGGCCGGGATTTTTTCCGGGCCCCAGCCTCATTGATCTACGAGCACGGCACCATACGGCGATTGGATCTGTAAGACAGTGACTGCTGTCGAATCAACCCGTTCGGACTAAAACAGCTTGCTGACAACCAGCGCTAGTGATGCCGCAACTGACACGATAAGAAGCCGAAACGAAGTCCGGGATCGTCCAAATGTTCAGATCAGACCGCGGAAGAACAAATATCTATAAAGCCAACAATTAGATGAAATAAGAAAAGCCATGCATCGTAGCTAATTGGAGTCAATTATTGAAAATTGAAACACTAGTCCAAACAAGCATTCGGACCAATCTAAACGAATAATTCATAACCACACATATTGAATCAACACATGGAGAACAGCGTCCATTTCTCCCGTTCGAGTGCATTACATTCTACGCGGCCCCGCCGTAGCACCGCTACTGGAGTGACTGGTTTTAAGCGTGTCCCCTGGGGCTCACTTGAGGTTTGGCATTCTCTTTTCATATATATTACATACTTTGTACATACCAGCGGTTGCGCGCTTTCCATCCTTTGTTTTTCCTCTTTTGTCTTTTTTTTTCTCCATAAAATCAGACGCTGCTGGAGGGTCGCGGAATAGACTGGACAGGCAACTATGAGGGCTCCTCTAGGATTAGTGCTGGTGCTGGCTGCTCTGTCGGTCAGTGGCACGGCAGGTGCGTCGGTCGACGTGTCCAAAGGCACAGACATTATTCCTCCCGACTCAGAAGAGGCCGCCAAAATCCACCATCAGGACAAGGCCGTCAAAACGGCACCAAAGGACAACTCGCATGGTGCTGACACGGTGGTAGAAGGCGACGGATTCAAGAAGTCGGAGCCCAAGCTCAAGAATCAGAAACTCGACGTGCCGGATGCCAATATGGCTGATCAGCCCGACGCTGTCGTGGTGACGACCGACGACCACAAGCCGGTGGTTTTGAACGACTATGACCCGAATAACCTTGGTGTTTCCGCTGAGAAGGGTGGCGCTGCTGTACCAGTTGTTCCGGGCGGAGTTGGCCAGGCAGGATCTCTGCCAGGTCAGCCAGCTAGCCAGGCAGGTTCTCCCGCAAATGCCGAGGCCGGAAGTGCTCAGGCGGGCCAGATAGGACAGACAGGACAGACGGGTCAGACAGGACAGACGGGACAGACAGGACAGACGGGACAGACAGGACAGACAGGACAGACGGGTCAGACAGGACAGACGGGTCAGACAGGACAGACGGGACAGACAGGACAGACGGGACAGACAGGACAGACAGGACAGACGGGACAGACAGGACAGACAGGACAGACGGGTCAGATCAGCCAGGCGAGCTCTCAGTCCACAGTTATGGCCGGTCAAGCAGGTCAAGCAGGTCAAGCAGGTCAAGCAGGTCAAGCAGGTCAAGCAGGTCAAGCAGGTCAAGCAGGTCAGGCAGGTCAGGCAGGTCAGGCAGGCCAGGCAGGTTCTCAAGCAGGTGCAGGTGCTGGTCAGGCGGGCTCGGCTGCAACGCTGGCTAGTTCAGACGCCGGAGCAGGTTCTTTGGCCATCAAGTCAGGTACTACCAGTGCACAGACTCCGAAAAACATCGGCAGCTCGCCGCTACATTCATTCTCCATGGCTGCCAGCATGATTGTTTTCTCCGAGGTCGGCGACAAGACGTTCCTCATTGCAGCCCTCATGGCCATGAAACACCCGCGTATCACTGTGTTCACGTCGAGCTTTGCATCCCTGGTGGTGATGACGATTCTGTCGGCTTTCATGGGCCATGCGCTGCCCGCACTGCTTCCAAAGAAGGCAACAAGCCTGCTGGCAGCTGCCCTGTTCATCATTTTTGGCGTGCGCCTACTGCGCGAGGGTCTTTCCATGGATCCAACTACTGGTGTCGACGAGGAGCTGGAGGAGGTCGAGTCGGAAATCGAGGCCAAGGAAATGTCTTTGCGCAACGACAATCTGGAGAGTGGCTTGTACGAAAAAGCAGGTGACAACACTGACATGCGACGATCAGTTAGCAGCCCCAAGGTTTCTGACGATGGGCTCGAAAAGGGTGCCAGCGAGATCCCGATGTATCGGATGCGCAGCAGACGTGGCAATGCTGTTTCCAAGGCTGCGTCGCTCAAGGAGGCGACGAGCAAGTTCATCGAGGGCCTTGGAAATCTGGCATCATTGGTGCTGTCTCCTGTGTGGGTCCAGGTTTTTGCCATGACGTTTCTGGGCGAATGGGGGGACCGGTCCCAGGTAGCCACTATTGCTATGGCTGCTGGCTCAGACTACTGGTTTGTGATTTTGGGAGCCATCGGCGGACACTGTGTATGCACGATGGCTGCTGTCATGGGGGGCAGGCTACTGGCTACGAAAATATCCATGCGTCACGTCACTCTTGCTGGTGCCGTTTCGTTTTTGGTGTTTTCAATAATTTACTTTGTTGAGGGACTTTCATTATCCTGGTCCGATGTCTAGAAGGTATACAGGTTAGACCCAAGTAGATCATGTACATAGTCAACAATTGACTTTCAGTGGAGCCGCCCTAAAAAAGACGGCTGTTAAAGCTAATAAAATGCCTTATTGAACAGCCTGGAACACAAAAACCCTGTTAAATATGAGCTCTCTGAAGTTACTGACAGCAGTCCGAATTCTATATTACTTCTGCTGAAACAATACTTTCTAAGAGGGCCCGCAAACTCTAACCAAAGTGGTGGGTGTCGAGACGTCAAAAATATTATCAATAGTCATTTGGATCATCAATTTAGAACATAGATGAATGCTTATAACATGAATTGAAGCCAAAAATTGCGAACTCTGTGGATCGAACACAGGACCTCCAGATATCAGTGACCAAAGTTATACTTCAGTCTGGCGCTCTCCCAACTGAGCTAAGTCCGCTTCCGGAAATTTTTCGCTTAGCCTCGCTAATCAGCGGTTACAACCCAATATACCCTAACCCAAATAATACGCAACCCTGAAAAGTGCCGAGCCAGTTCAGCGGGGACGCTTAATGTTGGCCTAACTAAATAAAAATCAAAAATGATCGCCTAGTTAGAGGAATTTTTCGGCAGCCAGCTCGCTAGGTGAGAAGTGGTCGGATCATTTTCATATTTTAAAGTTACCAATCATTGTCCTGAAGTAATTTTGATATTTTCATTCCAATTGAAGGGGGTATCTAAAAATCTGGTGGGACTCAATACGTGACGAGAACCAATTTTGATTAGTATTTAAGAGCAGCACAGTGGGATGAAAATTCACCGGTTATTTCCAGAGCAGCATGATGGGAGGATCTATTAAAAGTTTTCCAGATTAAAGTAAGAAGGTATACCCAACTCAATAAGTGATACGAGCTAAAAAATGCTCTTGGATATGAGATATGCAACCAGCAGCGACCTTCCTATTCCGCACCTCGTACAGGCAACAAGAAAACAGGTAGAAAGCTTGATGATTATGATGACGATATAAACCACACCGTACCAGACAGTAGTTGCTCAAATCTTTTATCTAGGAAGCATAAAAATCGTACTGGAACATCTTGCGCCTATGTGTTCAGTGTCGTTTCTTGATTCCGCACGAATTTCAATCCGTGTGAGCAGTCTCGTTGCGAACTCATGCAACATATTGAAAATGCCAGAAGTAGACGCTATAGTCGCTCAGCTAAGGACAACAAGAGATACGCGTGTTTCGAAAGTGCATCATTCAATCTGCCGCCTTCTCGCCTCGTAGTCTCTCGTGGACCTTGCGAATAATAGCGTTTTCAGTACGAGCCTCAAGGATTTCAAGCTTTGGCTCCAAATCCCGCTTCAAGTCCCAAACAACACTTTTGGGCTGTAGACTCGACAGTTCCAGCTCACCAGTCGTTTTTGAAAGCAAAGATTTCAGACTATCCTGCTGCACCTTCTCCGCTACTATCTCGACTGTTTCCTCACCGTCCTTCACAACTATTCCTTCATATCCTACTTTTGCTGATCTTGTCTCTTGATCAAAATTTCTTCCCGATACTGATTTTTCTGCTTGCTCACCACCAGACTCCGGAGATTGAACATCGTCGCTTTTCCGTTTCAAGCCCCGCAGCTGAGCTAAGCGCTCTTTCCGCTTAGCAGCTTGATCTTCTAAAGACATAGAATCGCGTGACCACTTTTTGTTGTAATAAATAGATATTTGTATATTCCAAGTGCCACTTTTTTTTCTTTCTTCGTCTCTTCACAGCACCCAGCGAGTGAGTGGTTGGCGTTAAACTGAAACTTCGATATTTCAGCCCCACAACTTGAAGGCTGGCGCTTCAGTTTCACCATGTCGCTGCCAGGACTGAAGTTGAATCTCGATGTGAGTACACTTGGCATAAATAGCTAAATAGCGGGCATCTAACTTTAGACAGAATCAGAAGTGGTCAAGGTAGAAGTCCCTCAGGGAGCTGAATGGCGTTTCGAAGTTGGATCAGAGTCTAATCTGAAACTGAAGGTAAGCATCAAATGTGAAATTTGTATTTGCTGACCACAGCTCGTACACGGAACAGCCGAGATTTTTGGAACAGAACTAGCTCTTGGTGCTGAATACTCATTTAGCGGACAGAAGGCTGCCGTATTTTCATGGCATGGTTGTACTATCGAGTACAGGGCCAAGGAGGTAAGCGAATATACATCGGAAGAAACGCCTATGTCTGTGTACGCCAATTTACATTTTGCTCTGGAAAGATTAAGAGAACCAATCAAGCATGAGCAAAATGGAACACCTGCCAGTTCTAGGGGTGCCACTGGCCCAAATGTGATGGTGATCGGACCTCATGATTCTGGAAAGACGTCTCTTAGCAAGATCCTCGCAAGCTATGCAAATAAATCTCGCAGGTTCCCCATGCTTGTAAATCTTGATCCCGAACAAGGAGCGTTCACCGTTCCGGGGTCAGTCAGTGCAGCGCCTATTTCTGACATTTTGGATGTCGAAATTGGCTGGGGATCAAGTGCTGTCACTGGTCCATCTCCTCTGCACCCCAAACAACCGTTTGTTCATTTCTACGGCCTCGAGTCACCGTTAACAAATACCGGATATTTCAAGCATACAATATCTCGGTTGGCCCTTGGTGTTTCCTCCCGTCTGGCTGAAGACCCCACTGTCGGTGGCTCAGGGACGATAATAGACACACCAAGCTCTATCATCGACAAAGCCCAAGGCTACAGTATAATATCCAGCATTGTATCAGACTTCCATGTTAATGTCATTGTGGTTGTAGGCGCAGAGAGGCTGTATTCTGATATGGTCAAGCGGTTTAAAGAAAAAAAAAACATCCAGATTGTCAAAATACCCAAGTCTGGAGGCTGTGTTGATCGAGATCCATCCTTTATACGGGCTGTACAAAGCAGGTCTATCCATGACTACTTCTATGGCCTGCCGAAGCAGCCGTTAGCTCCATATACCGTGACAGTTGATTTCTCTGCTATTACTGTATACCGTGTTGCTGAAGAATCCTCAGTTCAAAATCTTTCGGTGTTGCCAATCGGCGACGAGGATCCGGCATCAAACATCATGAAATCGTCGGCAGTGGCAGGATTTTACGTGAAGCTGGAACCGTCATCAATCCTTCAGAACTGCGTTATGGCGATGCTTAATGCTTCTCCGACAGATCCCGTCGAAACACTAGTTCTGGCTGAAGTGTTGGGATTTGTGCATGTTGTTGAAGCCGACGACAATAAAAACAAACTCAAAATCCTTATGCCAGTTCATGGCAAGCTTCCGGACAGACCATTTCTGATTGGCGATTTCAGGTATCATGAATAAGATCACTTGTACACTCCTACCACTACCACTACAAAAGAACTTCCCACATATAATAAATTAATAACTGTTACGTACATGATTCGTAAATAATATACATGTCATCATGAGCGGAGACTCTGAATAAAATTGTCCAGATTATACTCCTCCTCATATTCGTTTTCATCCCAAAGTTCTCCCAACTCGCCAACTGCACTAGGAACTCCCCTAGTCTTGAGCTGCCCAGTCTCGTCCAATGCTCCATCTTCCGGCTCATCTGCCGGCTTTGTTTCGGGACCATTGTTCTCTTCGGCACTGAAAAGGTCTAGAATCTGATCTGTATCCATTGAGCCAAGGCCCGAATTCTGCTGATTGATGATAGTGGAAGCGATGTTCATTTTGAACTTTTGAAGGCCCATGATCTTCTCTTCAAGAGTATTTCTGGTGATCAACCTGTACACATTGACAACCTTTTTCTGCCCGATTCTATGTGCTCGATCCATTGCCTGAAGGTCATTCATGGGATTCCAATCATGTTCAACGAAGATCACTGTGTCTGCGCCTGTCAGGTTCAGCCCCAGTCCACCTACGTGAGTAGTCAATAGCAGCACGTCGATAGAAGGATCCGAATTGAATTGTTGAACAATATCTTGCCTCTTCCTAGCATCAGTGCTTCCATCCAATCTCATGTACGATACAAGAGGCATGTGTTTCTTGAACAAGTCGTTTTCGACCATATTCAACATGTCCTTGAGCTGGCAGAAAATCAATGCACGATGTTGACTAGTGACGCCACTGGTTATAGAATTAGAAGCTTGGGAAATTCCAATTCCACAGTCATGGAGAAGCTCTTGAAGCGCCAATAATTTTGGCGCGTGAGTCAGGTCCCTGATATTTTGTCGTCGAAGAGTCAACTCCTGCGTTACCTTAGCATACTGAGGATGATTTTCATTTAGCACCAGTGCTGGATGATTGCATAGCTTTCGCATATACTGTAGAGCTTGGAATATATGTTGCTTACTTTCCTTAGACTTGGTGCCCGCTTCATTTGCAACTGTGGTCTTCTGGCCCTTGACGAAATCGCCATACAACTCTTTCTGGAGATCACTCAACTCGCAATAATAGTCCTGAATAATCTTGGGTGGCAGATCTGCCAACACGTCTTCCTTTAGCCGTCTTAATAAAAATGGTAACGCCTGCTTATGTAAAGCCTCTAAAGCTAAAGCACCAGCTTCCTGCTCCTTCGATGAACTCTTGCTGTTCCTGCTAGCCGCAATTGGTTTTGCAAACCGTTCATTAAACACTTTCTCTGTACCTAAGAAGCCAGGCATTAAGAAATCAAACAACGACCACAATTCCAATACGTTATTCTGAATAGGCGTCCCTGACAGTATTAGACGATGATTGGCGTTGAATGTCTTAACGGCTTTGGTCAGCTTCGAAGAGGCATTTTTGATAATATGTCCCTCATCTAAGACGCAATAATTCCAGTTCTGAGCTGAAATTGCCTGAGCATCATTCCTGGCAATATCGTAAGAAGTGACAACAACGTCGAATTGCGGGAAGGTCCATGCCAACGAGCTCCTGGCCGAAGGCGGCCCCACGTATACCAAGACACTAAGAAAAGGAGCATAAATGGTAAGCTCGTGTTTCCAATGACCAGTCAGCGAAGGCGGACACACCACAAGTGTAGGCAACGGTCTAGATTCTGCACTGGCGGTCTTCTCGTGCTCTTCAGCCCGCATATGATGGTCGCTGGCAACCATACAAATCGTCTGGAGCGTTTTGCCGAGACCCATATCATCACACAAAATACCATGCAAATGATACTTGTTCAAGAAAGCCAGCCAATTGACACCTTCTTGTTGATATTTCCTTAAATCTGCTTTGATGGCAACTGGAAGATTAAATGGCTTGACTTTGCTGGCGTCCATCATCTGAGAAATGAACTCACGCTCTCTGTCACGACCCTGCAGCAACTTTTCAGACATTCCTGGAGGATCCGGTATGCCGGACTCGAGAGGGATCAGCTTTATAATGGATGCAAATGTAGTAGTTGCAATCAATCGGATACCCTGATCAGCATCACTCATTCGACCTAGAACAGGTACAATGAGAAACACAACGTAGGGAAGGATGTCGACTCCCATGGTGGAAGTCAAATGATATATACATTCAATTGAACCTTGCCTGGCATTGAGATCAAGTGCATTGGATACCATTGGAAGCACCTGCTCCACCAAAGCAGTAATACCCTTTACAGGTATAACACTGCAAATGGTTGCAAAGCACTTTGCAGCGGCATACCTCAATACACTAAACTTTGAGGCCAAAGTCTGGATGATGAGACCAAAGTGGGGCAAAAACTCTGCATGCAGCGACTCGTCAATGTCTGGGGAAAGAGCACGAATCACCGACAACGAATCTATAATTTCTTGACCCACCGTATTTTCGGCATCAAAGATGCGATCACCAAGTCCATCTATTGTGTTGAGCAGAGAAAGAGCACCAAACATACACTCCTTGAGCTTCGGAAGAGCGCTGAAAAGCTTTGGCCCGTAGTGCGCAGACAACTTCTGGAGGGCGACTTTTGCGCCATGACGCTTGATTCGGGCAGCTTTGACTTCGCGCTGATGTGTTGCTGCATCGGCAGCATCTGACCTAGACTCTTCCTTGCGAAGCGACAGAATCGTATCTGAGAACTTTGCATTGTGATGGAACTCGGGGACTTCAGACGTGTCGACGCACAAAAATGCACACAGATTCTTGATGATCTTCTCGGCAGCGCCGCCTTTGCCCACCCTGAAGAACAGCTGGATCAAGTCAGCAATTGACTCGGCAGTCCTTCTCTGGAGAAGCTCTATTTCTTCAGATTTAATACTGCCCATCAGGCTCTGGATAATCGGATTCAGCTTCTTGGGCAGCGCATCTGCAAGCCTTACATAGGCAGCAGCACATGCCGCATTGATACTGACATCTCGAGCATTCTTGACGTCTTTGGCCTCTTCAATAGCATGATAGAGGTTGCGATGGGCATCTGAAAGCGCCTGTGAGGCAGTAATGCGATAATTGGTAGACAAACTGCGCTTGAGCTTTTCGTAGGTTTCATTAGCGATCTTCTCGGCAGTATCGATACTGAAGGCGTCAGGCCCAGCCTCAGGCTCTCCTTGCACAACGATAGCCACTTGAGGGAGCTTGCTTCGTGACAACTTGGCAGTATCGACAAACACACCAAATAGCGACTGGCACTGCGTTCGCACCGCGCGCAAGTAGGGTGTTAAATCTCTATACATAATAGCTTGTGGTGTGTTGTTGACCATCTCCAACAACTGGTCGGCGAAAAAGTCCACAAACTCCTTCTCTGGGGATGGTGACACCGCCTTGCTGTACTCCTCTATTATCAAAGCACTGACAAGGCGTTGGGTGGAGAAAGGCGAGTGGAAATAGCTGCCAAGGGTCTCCTTGATCTGGAGAAGCTGAGCAGGCTCCCACAGCGAAAACGCTCTCCCGAGAGCTCTACTTGCAGCCACCTTGGTTCGCAAGAACACTGCATAGTCGACAAGAGTGACATCACCAAGAAACATGGGGTTATCGATGTTCACCTGCAGAGAAAACGGGATCTGCGAGTGCTCTTTTTTGGGAGTGTCTGGCACAACTTTTTTCTTGCGACTTTTGTTTTTGGATTTGGAGTCGTCGTCGTCACCGGGTACCGAGATGGGCGAGTAAGAGGCCCCAGATGGCTTGATAAATAGCGATGCATCCATCTTGTAAAAGTGCCTGGCACTGCCGACGGGGGTCATGAGCAGCGTCAATAACGGCGTGAAGTGGTCGTCGAAAAGGCTCGAGAAACTGTGGTTGCCCTGGCTGACCACCACGTCGAGCAGCTGGTTCCACAAATCCAACGACTGCTCCAGCACCTGCTCGTTCTGCTCCACCAACAGGTTTTGAAAGATCAGACGGAGTATTTTGCCATCAATCCACTCTTTGGGCCCGTCGATAGACAGAAACGTCTGCAGCGCTCGCAGAACCGACTTGCGGACGTTGGTTATCGAATGCCGAAGAAACGGGTATAGGCGCGGTACCAGCATGGAAAACGACCGTGACTGGTCGTTCAAACACGAGTCCCGGATCACCTGTAAAACCGACGGGAACGAGCACAGCTTTGCCAGCAGGTCCATCACGTTTCCGATGCTGGCGCTCAAATCGTCTTTGAGTTCGCCCAGAGAGTCCCAAATCACGTCGAGCAGCGTCTCAATGGAACCGGGCCGCTCAGTGACAAACTCCTCGGCAATTGGCAGCAATGTGGCAGCACTCATGGCTTGTACGTCATCATCAGTCTCCTTGAGTCCATGCAGCACGCACTCGACGAGCCCGTCGAAGTACTTGTGGTCGGTGGCCAGCAGATCAGTGCGCACAGACACCAGGTACCGCAGGCCAAGCATACCGCCATGACAGGCCTCCCATATGGGGAACTCGACGTCGAGGTTGTTCTGGATCACAAGCTGGTGAAGCACCACAAAAGTGCTATAAATAACAGGCTCTGGCAGGTGGAGCAGCAGAGCACCGAGCGCCTGGGCAGCCGACTCGCGCACTGGAGCCACCACCTGGTCAGACACGTAGTCGCCGAATCTGTCGAGCGCGAATATACAGCACAGTCGGCACGCGAGGTCCTCGAGCCACTGCGAGTTGCGACGCACGTTTTCAGCACGCGTCTTGCCAACTACACGACCAGCACCCGCTCCGTGGACGCGGATGACCTCCCGTAACCCGAGCACGGCACCGTGGCGGACTTCCCACGACTCGTCGAACAGGTCGACCATCAGCAGCTCGCAGAGGCCCTCAAAGGGCCACACGCGGCCAGCACTCGACGACTGCATCGACACCAGCGGCGAGATCTTGGGCGCCTTGTGCTCGATCACCACTTTGTCGTTGTGGGCCTGAGCAGTGATCTCGAACTCGGACGTCTCGCTCTTGACGTCCACAGCGACTGGCACAGGTCCTCCCTCGAACTCCATGCGCCTGGCTGCTGAGCTTGCCGACAAGTCGACGACGCGCACCTTGTTGGCCGAGTTTTTGGCGTCGTGCTTTGCTCGACGCTTGGCCATGGCGCGCAGTCGCGCGTTCTGCGCAGCGGCAGCGACATCGATCGCAGCGGCAGCAGCAGCAGCAAGATCAGGAGTTGCTGCTGACGAAGCAGTGGCTGGCGTCTGTGAGGGTGCTGGCGACTTTGATGGGCGGCCAGACGACGGAGGCGTGGCCAGCGGACTCATAGATCGCGCTACAGGATCCACCTTGATGTCAGCGTCGTTGAGAAGCTCGTCGTCCATATACTCGCCAGCCATTCCGAGCTTCTGCTTCAGATTGAGCTTCTGGCGTTTGAGGCGCTCGACGGGATCCAAGTTCTGGAGCGGATCGTCATACTCCTTGCCAGCAGAGCCCACAAGCTTGCCGCCAAACTTGACGACGCTCCTGATATCCAGCGTCGCGAAGCTTAGTAAGTCGTGGTCGCCGCCATCGAGCGGATCCTGCTTGCTAGCATTGTCAACCTCTTCTGGCTTGACAGCGTCAGCGGACTCGACTTTTATGCTGACATTGGAGGTCTGCTCGACTGGCTCGCTGCTGCGGTCGCCATCTCCATCAACCTCGACGATTCGGTCGTCCTCATTAGGGTCCCAGCTGGCAGTGTTGGCCACGATGCCGCCAATTGCCCTTGCAGCCGAAATTCGCGTGTCCCATTTTTTGGACTGTAGATATGGAAAGACTCGACCGAGCAGATTGAGCAGGTCTTCGGGATGATTCTTCTGGACATCTGCCAGCTGATCAGCAGCGGTGTTGCGCACAAACGCCGACGACCCAGTGTCGAGAAGTCTGGAGTTAGAACCGAACTGCTCAACGAAAAATCAAATAAAAACAAAGCACAAAAAAAAAAACAAAAGACAAATCAAACGTACAATACTAAACGATCAAGTCTGAGTTAGCTAGTCCTAACAAGCTTCGCAGCGGTCGATACTCACCTCGACATTGGTCATGGCACGGCTGAAGCGCTAGCAAGAGTACTAATACGACGAGCGTTGGAGGCGCGACGGGTCAACAGCACCACCAAGGGGTCAAAGGGCGGTCGGAAGCGCGGAATCCGAAGGCCGGCACAGAATCAGCGGCGAAAACAAACGGGACGGGTGCACAGATGTCGGGAGCACGCCGGTGGGGTAGGATGCGGTGGCCAGTATGCCATGGTCGATGGTGCCACCGTTGTTTATATATCTTTTTTTTCTGGTGGAGGCTGCTGGCCATGCTGTACGTCAAGGGTAGGGGCGCGGCAACAAGGGCGCTCAGCCGCAACCCCTGCCCCGGGTATATAAGGAGCCAAAAATCCTCTTTTGACGTGACAGGCGCCACTTGGTAGTTATAAGTAATGCTAATAAACAGTTAGAACTTGGCAGATGTAGTTTGCGACTCCGTCGCGCTGTAGCAACTGCTGCGCAGTTGGAGCGAGGACACTGCAGGTGGTACTAGTGGAATATAGCAGCCAGTGCTGTAGTTATTCCGTGTATATATGACTGGTATCGTTTCGAGTCCTGGTGTTGGTGCGGGCTTTTGAGTAGCAATACAGTGATGGTGTTGAAACTATGAGTTGCCGTAGCTTTTTTTAGATGTCCATGTTCTATTTGGTGTTTTGCGTGGTTATTCTGCGTTGATCTGCCTGGTTGTGCTGTTTAGTTGTTCTACTCGATATTCTACTCAGTCGTGCTTAGTTGCTCTTATAGAGGGGGTACTGTCAATGGTAGCGGTCAGACGCATGCGCGTTCCGATCGCCATACATCTGTCTGTTTTATGTTTGCCTGCTGGATTATAGTGTTACCCCGAAGTATCTTGTTCTATTCCGGATGAACATACAACTGCTGTCATACACACGTCTGTTCTACTTTATAGTCAATGTAATGACTCAATTGCATTTGTTTCGCTGCGAGATGACTCGATTACGGGCCAATCCAGCTGCTCGCCTATCTGATTAACTAGTAAACCCGCACTTTTATTTCTGCTAAAAATGCTCTGTCTGGTTTATTTGCGCGACAATCTAATGTTTAATCTAGACCACTGCCATATCCCTCGACAAATATATTCCAGCAGTCGCTTCCCCCAATTTATCTCCGAGAATCTGTGACGCATTATTCCATCGCAGTTGCCGGTCTGGGCCCCTACCCGTCCCCGGGTACTGAAGCCACACCGAAAATTTGTTCAGCCACAGCACAGGCCGATTTAGTCATAGGTCGTTATTTAACAGGCAGATCGCCAATTTTTCAAACCATCCAAAAAAAAAATGTCGACCGAGACACCCACCGAAAGAAACGGTAAGCAGCCCCCGAAAACGAGCGCAAATGCACAGCAAAATGCAGCGGCAGCAGGTCCACAGCCATTGGCCAGTCGGTGGTGTAGAAGAAAACAGCATAGCTGTTGCTGCTGCAGTGCACAGCGTTTGGCATTGTATAGGAGCAGTACTAATTCCAGGCGCAGTGGAAGTGAGGTCCAACCCCTACGGGCCCAACCCGTCCGACTTCCTGTCCAATGTGAGCGGATTCCAGCTTATTGAAAGTACACTCCGAGAGGGCGAGCAGTTCGCCAATGCCTTCTTCGACACCGCCAAGAAAATCGAGATCGCAAAAGCCCTCGACGACTTTGGCGTCGATTACATCGAGCTTACGTCGCCTGCAGCGTCTGAGCAGTCGCGCAAGGACTGCGAGGCCATCTGCAAGCTCGGGCTCAAGGCCAAAATCCTCACCCACATCCGGTGCCATATGGACGATGCTCGCCTGGCAGTAGCCACGGGAGTGGACGGTGTCGACGTGGTGATTGGCACGTCGCAGTTCCTGCGCCAGTACTCGCACGGCAAGGACATGAACTACATCGCCAAGTCGGCAGTCGAGGTCATTGAGTTTGTCAAGAGCCACGGCATCGAGATCCGGTTCTCGTCCGAGGACTCGTTCCGGTCTGACCTGGTGGACCTGCTCAACATCTACCGCACAGTCGACAAGATTGGCGTCAACCGCGTGGGCATTGCCGACACCGTCGGGTGTGCCAATCCTCGCCAGGTGTACGAGCTGGTGCGCACGCTCAAGTCCATTGTGTCGTGCGATATTGAATGCCATTTCCACAACGACACAGGCTGTGCTATCGCCAACGCCTACACGGCGCTGGAGGCTGGCGCCAAGCTCATCGACGTGTCCGTGCTGGGCATTGGCGAGCGCAATGGAATCACGCCGTTGGGTGGTCTGATGGCACGAATGATTGCCGCTGACCGTGATTATGTGCTGTCCAAGTACAAGCTGCACAAGCTGCGCGACCTCGAGACGCTGGTTGCAGAGGCTGTCCAGGTCAACATCCCGTTCAACAACCCCATTACCGGGTTCTGTGCGTTCACCCACAAAGCCGGCATCCATGCCAAGGCTATTTTGGCCAACCCATCGACCTACGAGATCCTCAACCCGTCTGACTTTGGACTTACTCGCTACATCCACTTTGCCAACCGGCTGACTGGATGGAACGCCATCAAGTCACGAGTAGACCAGCTCAACCTGCACCTCACTGACGACCAGTGCAAGGAGGTGACGGCCAAGATCAAGAAGCTGGGCGACGTGCGGTCCCTCAACATCGATGATGTAGACTCCATCATCCGAGACTACCACCAGGAGGTGTCGACGCCTGCTTTTGGAGCCGTCGATGACGCGACGCTGCCGGCAGTCAAAAAGCAGAAAGTGGATGAGAATGGATCCGCTTAGTATTTATCGCTGAACATGAGGAAAATATGTCAGCAGACACATGTGGACAGAGTCAAGACAAGAAATATACAACGTTATAACATGTTGCGCTTAGCCAGTCGCAGCACGAGACATGATTACATTGCAAGTCATTTTATTTCTAAGCCTTTATTATTGCAAGTCATTTCCTGCAGGTGATTTATCGACGGCAAACTGTGTATTAGCAAAATTATCAAAACTGGATTAATAAAATCTTTTTGGAAGAGCT
The DNA here is from genome assembly GCA_030569235.1 of Sugiyamaella qingdaonensis. NCBI lineage: Eukaryota > Fungi > Ascomycota > Dipodascomycetes > Dipodascales > Trichomonascaceae > Sugiyamaella > Sugiyamaella qingdaonensis. The sequence goes on from JAJMKI010000017.1 coordinate 210,848, forward strand.
TTGCTTGTTATGGCGGCTGTGATTGATTTTCTCGCTCGTAGTAACAATGCGTAGTAACAATGCGATTCTAACAGTGTTGACAGCACGTCAGTGATCTATCTTAGTAGTTCAAAGTAACAGCAGTTAAATGAATTTTGGGTAGTATGTAATAGCCTATAGTCAGAACTGTTGGATATAACATGCAAGTTGAATGACTATGATGTCCGCATATGAGTATCTGCGAGGTAACCGACAAAGACCTTGACTGCAGACAGTAACCGACTGAAATGAGGCGTTGCAGTACTGCTGCCAAAGGATTATTGTTAACCGACTATTGTTGAAGGAGTACTGTGAAGGAGTACTGTGAAGGAGTACTGTTGAAGGAGCACTGTTGAAGGAGCACTGTTGAAGGAGTCCTGTTGAAGGAGTATTGCGGAAGGAGTACTGTTGAAGGAGTACTGTTGAAGGAGTATTGCGGAAGGAGTATTGCAGGAGTATTGTTGAAAGACTGATACTGAAGACAACTACTAAATGCCCACTACAGCTCCGACGCTACCATTATACAATCCACTAATATTATAGATATTGCGACACAATAGCCATCTAATAAATACGTCTACTCAAGGCCCGGCTGCTTGCCAGTCACCGACCCCGTCCGTAGGAGCCGGATCTTCTCCTTGAGACTCACCGGCGGCGCTGACGGGATGTTGGGAAGCTCGCCATTCATACTGGCGTCCTCGTCGTCTACGTACGCGTCCGGTGGCCTCTCCAGCGCGGTTCGCCCATAGTTCGACACCATGTACTCATCGTACGACGGCTGTCCCGACCCCACAGACCCACCGACCGAGCCACGCTCGTTACACTCTTCGTCGGCGCTACTGTGACCCTCATACTGGTTCTCGTGCTGGCTGCCGTGATGACTACCGTGCCGACTGCCATGCTGACTACCGTGCTGACTACCGTGCTGACTGCCATGCCGACTACCAGGCTGGCTATCGAGCTGGCTACCGAGCTGGCTTCCGTGCTGGCTTCCGTAGTGGCTTCCGTATTGGCTTCCGTACTGACTTCCGTATTGGCCTCCATAGTTGCTCTCGTACTGATTATCGGGCTGGTTGTCGTGCTGACCCTCAGCGTGGTTTTCATGGCGGATCTCGCGGTGGCTGTGTCGCCTCACAAGCTGTCCATCCTCCTCGTCGCTATTAGCCCGCTCGTACTCGCGGTGCTGCATTCGCGACAGCCACGAAGCATAGCCAGAGCTGTCGCGCAGCCTGGACAGGCGCTTTCCCTCAACGCCATCCTTAGTGGCAGTGGTCGACAGGCCAGAATAGGTCGACGATCTCGACAGCGGTCGCGAGGGCGAGCCCTGGCTTTGCAAGTCTTGTGAGTGGGTAGTGCCCGCCACCGTTCCAGACGGAGTGCCTGACGACTGCACGATCTGGTAGTCCGAGTCGGAATCCACCGACGCTCTGGTGCTCGACAGGTACCTGCTCAAGCTGTCGGACGCTGGCGTGAGATTGATGGGCACAGGCGGCACCACCGCCAGCCCGTCGCTTGGATGAGCCATCTGACGCTTGGAAACGGAGGACGACTTTTCAGTTTACTCGCTCCCAGTAGTGATGTCGCGTTGCTGTGTGGAAAAAGTACGCTCGCGAAGCTGGTGGGGTGATCGTGACTGCGATATTGATACTATGCTTGCCACTGCGGTACCAAGCAAAACCTCTGAAACAAACCACGGGGCTGTGTTGCACCAAAATACGGCTCACCACCGGGGACTGCTTTGTTGTGAAATTGACGGGAGTTTGGCCAAAAGATGTGATAATCAATGGCTGTCAGTTGGGACGTGCAGGACCAAACCGCACTACTTATAGGGTAGACACAAATGAGGGGTGCATCAGCTGGCTGATTGATTACCCCACCCGGAAAGTGAAGGTTTAATGAGACATCATCGCAGCTAGGGTGCTGCATGCACGTTAAAATCGACATGGTTGTTATGGTTTTGGCCACAAGTACGACGATTTCCGGGCGCGCACACATTTAGACGTACAGATCAAGCTTGAAACGCAAAGATAAGAGCGACTTGTTTCGTTTTGGAGCTGTTGATTTGGCTATGTGGAGTAGTCAGCTACATGCTATTGTTCATACAGCTTGTTTCATATACTGATCACCGCCGTTGAAAACACAAGCTGTTCATACGTAAAGTGTAAAAAACATTTCATTATATCTACCTGCGTGAAAAATAGGGTGACAAAAAGAGTTGCAACATGGTCGAAAGACGTTAACAAAGAGCAAAAGTTAACGAGCATAAGACCGTCGAATTGCGGTGGAAGCATAGTTGGCAACAGCCGAGACGAGTATGGAATGCAATGAAAAACAAGATTGGTTATATATACAGAGTATATCTGACGCATATCTGCAGCTGAGTCTCCAGTACAATGAGCCAGATTGTTGAGACTGATCAAGATTCGGTCACGTCCATCGCTCCAGAATCAGGCTCTGCAAAATCACTACCACTCGTAACGATATCGCTGAACTTGTCAAGTAGCTCCCTGAGTTAGCGCTACAGAGCTCATAGCGGTGACACTCACTGTTGGCTCTTGATCCGCCGTTCCAGTTTCGCTATGGTATCGCGGCGGTCCTCGACACTTTGATCTAGTCCCTGCAGACTTGCCAGACTGGCTCTGGCTTTAGAGAGCCGTAGCCTTATAGGACCAGCCTGTCATTAGCACTGATATAGTCTGCTTCAAAATTCTGCTCGAATGCTGCTCGAATCGCGCCTCGAGACATGACGTGACACTACTTACTGCGTTGTAGACATCTTTAGGAGCGATCTTTCCAGTACTGACACCCTCCACCAGTTCCAGCACCATCGCCAGCGGGTCCAGCTGTTTCAACACTTCCAGACTATCCACGTCGCTGCTGTCATACTCCACTTGAGGCGTTGCAGAGCTGGATGGTACTGGAATGAGCGGGCTTGACGACTTTGACCTTCCAGTCAGCGGTGCTGAGTCCATGTCAAGAAGTGAGGCTGACAGCGGTATCAAACGCACACTCTTCTCGATAATCCACGCCCCAACTGCGTAGCAGTTGCCCCAGCGCGACGGAGTCGCAAACAAAAAGACAGTCTGATTCTCTATTCAGTTGTATCGTATATCAACTTCAATTAGCAGTGGTTTCAGTTCATATCAGTGTTTCACTAATGCGTAACAATACATAGCAGTTGTACTACTTTGGAGTCTTACATGGATTCGTCACCGTTTTGACGCTTCCAGGGGCTATTTAATAACGTTTATTATTATGCTGTTGCTACTCCTCCACAATCACCTTGAACGAGAATGGCGTGTATGCTTTGCCCTCTCCTTCAAAGAACTTGGACATGGACTCCACCCAGTGTAATCGCAACGAGTGCAGCATGGCTGACGTGCCCTCCATCACTACTAACACACACACGGTGAGCACGAACCACATGCCAAACAAGATGACCGTCATAATGACACCAGACAGTCCGGACATGCCAAACGAGTTATAGACGGTCATGGACCACAGAACCGACGACAGTTGTGAGTGGGCCAGCGAGAGCGCCCACAATCGCAGATACGACGCCGTGTGCGACACGCAGTTGAGGCAGAACTCGATAGTGTGGATAACCTGGTGTATCATGATGTCGCCAAAGCTCTCTCCGTGACCCCCATCCTCATCGTCATCGTCCTCGGCATCTTCTACACCGTCGGTGCCATTGGCATGTCCATTAGTGGCTGATCCATGAGAACTTTCAGCCACCGCCTCATACTCGTGCTGGCTGTTGATGAGCTGCTGTCGCAGATACAACGGCTTGAGGAACAGCAGCCACGGCACGCAAATAAAAGCAAGCAGAACCAGAAAGTTCTGCACCGACGCCTGGCCCGGGTACATTGGCTCATCGATTCTGCCTGGCGACAAAAACATGCCAATCAGCATATTCAGCAGTCCTGGAGCAGCCACACCAATGCTGTTCCAGTCCACCACCCACTTGTATACAATGCAAATAGCCAGATATCCAAAAATGCCCTGCATGAACAGCAGCCCAGGAACGAAGTTTCCCCAGATATCAATGGGCTTTCTAAAGTATAGCGCATTGACCAGCGAGAACATGTAGCTGTATGACATGTGGAGGTATCCCATTAGAATCGACAACTTCATCTTGTACGAATTGGTGAACTGCAGATTGTTGTCGGTTCCATGCCACGCAGGGTCAAGACCCAGAGGGTACACACCGACCTGGTGGCCCTCGATAGCGTCTCCCTCCCTCCACGAGTCAGGCCATGCCCACCCCGACTTGAACAGCGTCATTGACTTCGAGAAGATGTCGTTGTACAAAAGCCCTGTGTACATGGAGAATATCCCCATGAGTAGCAGGATATACCGGCCACTGTATGCCATGTCAAAGATCTCGTCACGCTGCTTCATTTTGCCAATCTTTGATTCGTTCACTACCAGCACCAGGGCCGCTAGAAACAGGATGAAGCCGTGGCCAAGGTCGCCAAACATGATGGCAAACATGAACGGAAATGTGATGACTGTTGGCAGTCCCGGATTGACCTCCTGGTACGTCGCAACTGCGTACACATCGACAATGGCCTGGAATGCAGCGGTGAACTTGTTTGTGCGATGGTAAGTTGGCGGTGTCTTGTTGGTCTCCAAAACGTTGAGGATGGTTGGGAAGTTGGAACTGCCGCCCACTCTGTCCGTGATAGTGCGCAGCAACGCCTGCACTGCCGAAATTTCGTCCTTTGGCAGCCATCCCTCGGCTATAAGGCACTTTCTGTTTTGGTCGTACAAAAACAAATTGAGGGCCTCGTAGATAGCCCGCTCTTTTGCAATCACCACCGACCAGTACGAAATCTTGTCGGAAATTAGCGACAGCTCGACATCCAGAGTCGACTTTGTCTTTTGAACGACTGACTTGATGTCGTCAAGCTGCTTATTGACGGTCACGAGACTCTCACGCCTCAGCTCCTCGTCCTCGTCCACAGAGAAGATATCTGCGTCCAAAGCGACAGCGATTTTGCGCACTTTGCTGATAAGATCCTGGCCATGGGTGAACACTATAAAGTAGCTCTTGTCTATTTTGGTCTTGGACTTGGAGTCGTATATAGCCTCCTCGATGTCGCCAGTTTTGATGAACAGGTTTCCCCGTACGGCTCTCCACAGGATTCGCGACAGCGCCGACACATGAGTTCTATTGACGAGTCCGCTGACAAACGACACATTGCGAGACGAAATAAAACTCTGGCGTCGTCGCAGGTTTCCTGCCTCTCCATCTGGAATCATGCCAACTTCGTCCTCCTCACTATCAGCCAGCAGAGGGGCGTTCTCGTCATCGTCTTCAGTTCGAACCGAAGATAACACATTCTCCTCGCTCTTGCCCTCTCTCAAAAAGCTCGTCGTCGCCCTAATGACATGGCGCAGCTCAGTCAGCTGGGTCTGCCGTTTGAGCAGAGTCTCCTCCGACTCGTTGAGCTGGTTGATCCGCTCCTCGTAAGAGTCGAATCGAGACAACAGGTCGTCGATATCTGAAGCGTTAGGCACCACCGGAACCACCTCACCAGCAGGACTGGCCTCGATGGCCTCTTTTTCCAATTGGCGTGAGAACAGGCGCAGCTGCCGTTCTGCATTGTCCAGCTTGCGGATCTCCTTCACAAAGCTGCGCTGGAACGAATTGACCTTTGCATTGAGGTCTCTGAACTGAACAATGCCCAGCTCGCCAAGCTCAGACACAATGTCCCTGCCGATCTCGGTGGCAATGTACAGCTGCACAAGCGACATTTCCGCCGAGCCTGAGTTAGCATTTCGATAGCGACCGATTCTGTTACATACGGAAGAACGCCTCCTGTTTGACCATTGTTGTAGTTGAAAGGAGAGAGGAGGGCTATTTGTTGTAGTCTGTTTCCCTGCCCCGAAACGTGACGCAGTCAGCCGTGCCTTGCAGACTGACTGGAGATTAGCGAGTCGTAAATACACATAAATACACAACTATTAACTTAAGTGGTTGCATTTTTGATTTTCTCACTTTATAGCTGTCATCTGAACCGCAATAGACTTGGATTATTGGTGGAGAGTCAGATTGTATACGCTGTATGGTATGTATGACAGGCTGCTGCTCTTGCAAGTACACCGATAGACTGTGCATGAAGGCTCCCTACACACTGGCTGTGCATCAGAAGTATTCTGTTGACTTAGGCTCTGCCAATACTGAAAACGAATTGCCAACCATATGAATATACTACGAAATTGATTGGTATATCAAGCTGTGAGAATATCCCTGTTATCGACTATTTCAAGCTGTAAATTTATCAAAGTATATCAATTGGTATATATACTACATGGTTGGCTTGTGGCTTCCTGCTGCCCCTCCCCACTCTTGCCTACCAGTTCTGCCTGCATAGCTGCCTATGAGGCTCTAATTCCGAACCCTCTGAAAATTTCAACTTCATAACCATCATGGCATCGATTCCTTCGCTCGGAGACGTGTCCAATCTGCCACTAGGATACCGGGTACCTAAGACGCCGTCGGTGTGGGAAACCAACCCAGTGCTGTCGTACGTCAATGACATCTACAAGTCGGTGGCTGACCGCCGGGCAGCCCTCGGGCTCACCAACCCTGGTACTATGGAGAACATCAACAAGGAGGTGTCCAAGGATGTGTTTCTCAACAACTACTTCTTTACGGGCCTGCGTGCCGACCTCACGAAGTCGTTCTCAATGAACCCGGCATTCCAGGTGTCTCACTCGTTTGCGCTCGGGTCTCCAGTGATGCCTCCATACGGGTTTGCTGCGTTCTATGCCACCGATAACGTCTTCCTGCAAGGCAGCATCGACAACGACCTGTCGCTATCTGGACGCGTGCACTACGGGTGGAATGCTTCTAACACCACAAAGGCAAACGTGCAGATTGCCAACGGCCAGCCGGCGATGGTCCAGCTGGAGCATGATTTGCAAGGGTCGGACTTTTCGCTCAACTTCAAGACTCTCAACCCATCGATTCTGGACGGCGGTTTCACCGGCGTCACGGTCGGCTCAATCTTGCAGAGCATCACCTCCAAGCTCGCGGTCGGTCTGGAGGCGGTGTACTCCAGCCAGTCGCCTCTGTACCCGCCAGACGCTGCTGTGAGCTACGTTGCTCGCTATAACGCCAAGGACTGGATCGCATCCGCCCAGCTGCAAGCACAGGGTGCCGTACTGGCATCGTTTTGGCGAAAAGTCACCGACCGAGTCGAGGCGGGCATTGAGACGTCCATTTCTGTAGGAGGCAACCAACAGGCCCTGATGATGGGTGCTCCGCCCTCTGTTGACGCCACCACCACGCTGGGCGCCAAGTACGAGTTCCGACAGAGCGTTTTCCGGGGCCAGATAGACAGCACCGGCAAAGTGAGCTGCCTGCTGGAGCGACGGGTGCTTCCGGTGGTGTCGGTGATCTTTGGAGGCGAGATCGATCACTCCAAGAACACCGCTCGACTCGGACTTGGTCTGCAGTTCGAGGCTGGCGGAGAGGAGGCATTACAGACTGCTGAGGCCCAGAACCAGCCACACCCTCCTATGTAAATGTAATTGATGTGAATAGATGTACATGTTCTGATGCTGCTATAGTATGTGTGCATAGTATCGTGTTGGTCGTTGAGTCGTAGGAGCAACCTGTTCTGTTCTGTTGTAGGTTTAATGTTTCGCGAATTCTACGAAGATTGAAAACACAAAGATTGAAAACACAAAGATTGAAAACACAAAGATTGAAAATACAAAGATTGAAAATACAAAGATTGAAAATACAAAGATTGAAAATACAAAGATTGAAAACACAAAGATTGAAAACGCAAAGATTGAAAACACAAAGATTGAAACACAAAGATTGAAACACAAAGTTGAACCTCGTTGCCAGAATCCACGCTCAACTGCGCAGCAGTTGCCACAGCGCGACGGAGTCGCGAAATTAAATCTCAACACGGGTTCTTTTTGCTGCACGGGCTGTGCTTGCTCTTATTTACGAGCTGCTACGACCAAGTTACGTGCACAATTTGAAATAACTCCCTAATTAAGTCCCATATTGTCATGCCATCGTTAACATTATCAGATGCTCGTTGCCCTGTTTGTGCTGCTACCGGCGTACCCACGTAGACACTTTGTTCAACAGCATCCACCCCATATACCCCGAGACTGCGACCGCCTGGTGATAAAAATCAGGCTTGATGTCGCGCTTTTCCGCCTTGACGGCACTTTCTAGTGAGTGCCTTGGAAGCAGACCCGCTTCTAGGGCACCAGCATCTGATGCTGGTAGCCCAATGGTGAGCTGATCCCTCACAAAGTTGGACGACGAAGAAACGAGGTCACCAGTGACCTGTGACATCCAATTGAAATAACCCAGACCAGGCCTAGCACCAAATGACGCATGGTACCGGGCTGCCGTCGGGAGGTCCACATCAAGCCAGTCGTCCTCGACAGACCTGAAGCTCAGCGTCTTCGAAGCAAGCTTCTGAGGAAGAAGAGGATGAATCAGCAGCGAGTTCGAAACCAGTCTTCCGCTTTCGCTGCGGTACGAAGGTACTTTAGATAAAAAGCTTGCTGACGACACAGCTGGCCGAGGCGTTCCGACTGCTGATGCTGATACTGATGCTGGTGCTGCTGGGGGTCCTGATATTGTGCTGCTATCGGATACTGCGTCGTACTGGCTCCTCCCAATATCGTATATGAAATCGTCGTCTCCCACGAGTAGAACGCTGTGCGATGCAATATACGGCTCATCGAACGTGTCCAGGATCTCATCAAGCGTTGACGATGATCTCGTATCATGCAAGCTCTCTGCGTGGTCGGGTATTGTGATGCCGAAACTCTCGGCTGTTACCACTTCGTGCTCGTTGTCTTCATGTTCCACTTTCTGTTTGATGTCGTGCTCTACCGTTGTTCGACTGTTTTCGCTATCTGTGCGGGTCGATGAAATGCTGGTGAGCACGCTGCTTCGTCCACCTTGCTTGTGTCGCGCGTCTTGTCTCTCGAGTTCATCGGTGGCTTCTTCAATCCCATAATCTTCTCCTTGCACTTCGTCATCACCTATAATATCCAAAAGAATACGCGGAGAGTTCAACGTTGCCACATCACTGTCGTCCTCAGGCTCAGCTTCATCGCCTGAACCTGAACTTTCGGACGTCTTGTTGATCGTCTGGACAGGATTCGCGTCTTCATTCAGCAATGTTTTTTCTTCAACAAAGCTCTCTACAAGTTCACCATCCAGCAGCAGCGTCATATCTCTGTAGCAGCAAGCACCAGCCAGCACGATGCCCAGCTTTGTCCAGTCTGAGGCGTCCATGTCCCTCAACTCAACGAGCCAGAATTTGCCAGGATTAGGCTGTGGCAGTATGAGAACATCTTCTGTTAGCCGCCAAACCCGTAGTTTCGGCAGGATAGGATGCACAAATCGCCTGCATTGTAAAAACGCAGCAGTTTTACCCAATATTTTATATATTTTAAGCGTCCCTTCGGCCACTATTGATTCTGAAACACGCGCCTGGATGTCTGGGGGGTCCTCCACGCTGCGACTACCCTGCGACCGAAGACCAAATTGCGTTAATCTCGCGGTGCGCCCATCAAATAGGATACTCTGGTCTTCTTCTTCTCGAATTGGTTCGGTTGCACCCACGTCTTCAGCTAGCGGCCGGCTGCTGCTCCATGACGAGGACCTGTTTCTTCTGGACGCCACATTGGTGGACGACAGCGAAGCCAACGACCGCTTCTCGCTGACTACTCTTCTGCTTGTCATTGATGCCGTCTTTAGTCACGGCTGCATACGATTCGCCAGCAAAACCGCGTTCCAATTTTGGGTGTAATTTAAATTCCGTATCTAATGTTGTTGATGATAATAACGATGCGTGATGCCGATCATTACCCCTGAGATCCACCGGCATTATCACGTGACTGCCGGGTGCTGATAGAAAATGGCTTGCTGAATTGTAACGGAACGATTCTGAGTAACTTGTTAATTATTACTACTTGTGTATATATTTGAAACTTTTTCTAGACTGTGGTACAAGTTAGAAATGTTGCGTATAGGAAGGCTACACAGGGTCGTATCTGGATCCGGTGTCCGGGTTGCCAGAGCTGGTGCCAATAATGTTCGACGTATGTCGACTCGGCCCGACGACGAGCTGGTGAAAATCTCTCTCAATGATGATACAAATGCCATTGATACAAAGAACTTCTTCAATTATACGTGGGGAAGGTGGCTTGCCAATGACGAAAAGGAACGTGCAGTGCGAGAAACAAGATTCTCCATCAAGGGTCTGGCAGATGTTCTTACTGAAAAAGTCGACTATATGAATAGGGCGCCCCAGAATGCTCAACTAGAGATCAAGACCATCGCGCCTATTCATGAGGGCAAGCACCACAAGGTCTACCGTGTGGATTTGGCAGATGGAAGATCGTATGCGCTCCGGATCCCCTACGCTATTGGTCTTCCAGAGTACCGAAAGGCCCGCATGCAGAGCGAAGTTGCGACCATGGATTTTCTCAAGCGCAAGCATAACGTGCTGATGCCCTCGGTAATATCATGGTCACCAACCACCGACAACCGGCTGCAATCCGAGTATGCCATTCTTGACTTTGTTAGTGGGGATCTGCTCATGAAACAATGGCAGCCCGGATCCACCGATATCAAAGCGAAAAGCAGCATCATCAAGCCCACAGTCGACTTTTTACAGCAAATATTGTCAACCAAGTTCAACAAATTTGGAAGCTTGTACTTTACGGAAGACGTCCAGTCAGAGCTGCGGAATGACTTGCCATATGATGGTGAGACGGATGCCGAATTGGTAGACAGATATCGAATTGGACCCACCACCGAGTCTCGGTTTTGGAAAGGTCGCACTGCCGACGTTTCTGCTCCTTTCCGGGGGCCCTGGACAACTATGGGTGACTATCTGAGCGATGTAGGAAAAGTTCAGCTCGCTTATGTTGATGAGCTCATTGCGTCACAAACCACCCCATCTGAAGATCTGACCAAAGCACGAGCAGCGTTTCTGAGATTTGCTGAAACCCTCCCGGTTTTATTCGACGAGGCATCTGATGATCTCGCTGCAGATATTTACTCGCCAAGGCTCCACCATCCTGATCTGAACCCCATTAACATTGTTCATCGAACGGATCCCGTCAAATCCTATTTGCTGGATTTCGAAAACACCGCCATCAGGCCATTTTTACTTCACGGTGCTCCGTCATTTGTGAAACACAAGGGCCCTAAAATATTCAAAAAGGAAGACATTCCCGACTACGACAACTTGCCGCTCTCTGACAAGCGAGCAATCGACCATTTCATTGTCCAGACGCAAAACCAGTTTGCATTTGAGTTCCTTTTCAAGCAGACCATGCCAGAGTTATTTGCTGCCTTTAACCCCAGTGTGAAGCGACGGCAGGAGTTAGTGAGCACTGGGCTGTCTGCGTCTATTGACAGTAAGGCTTATCTAGACCTAGATTATGATATCTTGAGACTGGCCCAAGAATGGCAATATTTAGGACTCAGCCGCGATTTTCCGATCCAGTACGGCCAGCAGCAGCTTGATGATTACGTGAAAGATATGGATGCCTGGAGCAAGCATGTTATTGACAACCCTTTCTTGGAAACCAAAGGATGGGTGCCCAGAGATATGTTTGAACAGCTTTTAGGGGAAGGAACTCTTGTGCGCAAGGATAGCGGAGACTTCGAGTTTGCACGCCCATTTAATTTATAGTGTAGAGTAACAAACTATCTTGCAGTCAGCAGACACAGTTCAGAAAAACAACAACAGATATATATATATATATATATATATATATATATATATCACTTCATAATGCTCATTTATTCGTCTACTTCACTAATTTGGTGGTTTAACCCGTGGTCTACCTACCAGCATCTCAGCAGTCTTAATTAAACCGTCCCAAAACACTCTGTTGGGTCTCCTGTTCTGGAACTCGGTCTCACTATCCCACAATTTCTCAATTGGAGTAAAAACCAACTTGGAGGAGCGGATTCCTATCACTGACTGCAATTCTGAAGTTTCGGCAACTGGCTTTGAGCGCAAGCTCTGCTTGTCTTCCAAAAATCGCACGCAATGAACCGCCAACCGAGTTGCACGGATACGATCCATAGGAGAAGGGATCCCACCCTGCTGCACATGCCCAGGAATGGCCTCACGAGCTTCAAAGGCACCCTTGGCTTCTTCATGGATGATATCCACGAGAATCTTGGTGCCAAATATCTTGGAAGCTTTTTCGTTGCGAATGATCAGACGGCCGGCTCTGTTCCTGCCCTGATCTTCTCGATAGCACTTCTTCAGAAACTCGATATCGGAACCCAGCTGATTGAAATTGATGCCCTCTTCCGGAGTGTATATCACATGAGCACCCGTCACTAGTCCACAGTAGGCAGCAACGTAACCGCTGTTACCTCCCTGTACTTCAACAACAAACGCACGTCGGCGAGTAGCCGCTGCTGACTGCTTGATGATGTCGCAATAATCCACAAGAGCGTTCAAGCAAGTATCAGTTCCAAGTGAGTATTCAGTCCCTGGAACATTATTTGAAATAGTAGCGGGCAGAACAATCATTGGAATTCTGAAAGCCGGATACGCCGACTTCGCCTGCTGTAGCTGGTGAAGCGAATGGAACGCTTCGAACCCACCAATAATTATAAGTCCATCAAAAGCGTACTTCTGGAAATAATACGCGATCATTCCCATGTCGACATCCGGAAGGTTCCTGTTGGTTCCAATCTCACTTCCACCAGAAATCGTCCAACCCTCTACTTCGAGCCAATTAATTTCCCGAACAGACTCGTGTCGTGCCAGACCAGTGAATCCGTTGTGGATAGCATACGGCTTGTGCCCTCGGGAATAGCAATACGCTGCTGCTGCTCTAAGAGCTGCGTTCATACCACCAGCAGGCGCACCGACATTTATGATAGCCACTTTGAGCTCCTTTTCGGCAGGGTTGCTAGGCTTCTTGTTGTCAGCATTCGTCAGCAGCATGAAATTCTCTAAATGTTCGCAAAACTCCGTGTCTCGCAGGCCCATGGCTTTGACAAAATCCTTGTTCTTGATGGCGTCTCCCACAGACTTGGTGAGCTCGACGCTGTCGACCAAGTTTCGACGGATGATCTTGTTTTCCAAAATGCCAATCATAGGTGACGGAGTGTCAGGACTGAGCGACAAAATTGCGTCAACTGCATCGACTCCCTGGAGTGTGGCCAGAAGCCGATCAAAAGCAACTGCGTTTCCACCACGCTGGACATGACCAAGTGTTGTAACCCGCGTGTCGAGTCCCAGTCCGACAAGAGCATCCTTCACCATGCCAGAAGTGATAGGGCGAAGCTCAGAATCAATGGCTCCTTCTGCTACAATCACGATTGTCTTTCGCATTCCCTGCTCACGGTGTCGCTTGACGACGCTGGTCATCTGGGCAGACCAAGCATCCGCATTAGGAGGCTTCTCAGGGATAAACACGTAGTCCGCGCCAGTTGCGATACCAGCCATAAGAGCCAACCAACCGCAATGCCTACCCATTACTTCGACAACAAAGGCTCGAGAATGCGACTGGGCAGTTGCGTCAATGTAGTCCACCATCTGACAGATACGGGACAGCGACGAGTACGCACCGATGGTAGCATCAGTTGACGACATGTCGTTATCAATGGACCCAACGAGACCGCAAATATATAGATGCGCATTGCTGTCCGCTTGTTCTTTGGTGATCCTGCCCTCCTTCAGCAGCTGGGAAACCAAGTCAGGCCATTCTTGTCTAAAGATATCAGCTCCAGTCAATGATCCGTCTCCACCGCACACCACCAGCGCATCAATACCGGCATCAAGAAGGTTCTTGGCAGCATCGAGTCGACCATCGCGTTCTCGGAACCGCGCACATCGCGCAGTTCCAATGTGGGTGCCGCCAATAGACAGATAACCTCTCACATCGTCCCAAGTCATCTCCTTGATCAATTTGCCTCCACCAACAAGACCCTCGTAACCTTCCATGATGGCATACGCCTCACAGCCTCTAGCTATGGCCGCTCTGACTACTGCACGAACTGCAGCGTTCATTCCAGGAGCATCACCGCCAGAGGTCATGACTCCAATCCGTTTCTTCTTTTCGGTTTTCCCTGGGGTTGACGTTCCGGAGTGAGATGGAGAAACAGGAACGGACGCTTCGACTGACGACGGACTGGAAATAAACTCGTTCTTGGTCACACGAGGAACATCCTGGGTGGTCTCGGTGAACGGATTGACCTTGCTGGTAAATCCCACAACATGGCCCAGCGGATCTAATCCATACACCTCAACTGGAGCATACTCGCTGGGATAAGGCTGGATAACACGGGAGCCCAACCCAGAGAGCACATCCGAAAGCACACCAATATCAGGTGTATACAAAACGAACGACATCAAATTGGACCTCCAGTCGCCCTCAGCATGGCATTCCAGCAAATTCTTGATTACCTTCTCCGAGTGCTCCCGAGGCGGTCCGTTGGATACAAGTCGTATCTTCAAAGTGGCTCCATAGGCAGCAGCATCAGACGGAGCATCACAGTGCAGCCATTCCTCAGCAATTGACGATTGAGCATGGGACGCAATCGACTTGACTCCCACACTGGTAGGAGTGGCCTGACGATATTCCTGGAATACTTTGAACCCCAATTTCTTGTAGAAGTCCACAGTTTCCTTGAATAGCGACTCATCGCCAGTCACCAGAGAAACAAACGACACCCCTTCCACACGGCAAGTCATGATGAATCAACTGTTAAATCAATGCGTCACCCGATGTGTCGGCAAATCACTGCTGATGTGGATTATTTGCTCAACAAAGACCACGCTACCAGCTACAAATGGATTTCAACTTGTAATCTCTGCAATTGCAAACCACAGGCTGGATAATTGCAAATGCTTTGAGTCACGCTTGTTTCAATTGACCGTAAGGCACTGGGGAAGTTTGTGTGTTAAGGAGGAAACTAAAACTTACCGAAATCGAATGACTGTTACTTGGAGGGTATTTTTTTGCGGGACGCATGCACAACATTACCCAACCCCAATCCCGAAGATGATCAGCCGACTTTAGATAGTTGCTAACTATGACATTTAACTTGCTACTAAAGATTCGGAACACGAAACATTTGCTAAGACGACTCGATACTACCATGCGCTGTCAAGCTGGTCTCTGTTAGGCTCTGACAATACACTCTGGTGGGAAGTTGTCGGGGAATTGTGGGCGCTGTCAGTAATATCTTGTTGGGTTAAGGGGACAATTTTGGATGACGTTAGCAACGTGTAGTTCAACTGCGACATGTTTCTAGGACGTTTTAAAAGAAAAGGACTTAGCCGTGAATAACATGAGAATCAATCGGAGTAATTTGCGGCCATTCCGTAAGTATGGCATTGCATTTCGAGAATAGAGTTTTTCCGGATGTATGTCATCGTGCAGCCGCCTGCATGATCCGGAAAAACTCCTGTGGGGTAAGGTGGATGCTACTACTGAATGTAATAAATTTGATTCATTTATATATGTTCACCATTTTAACTACTAGTTTCTATAAGCTGGATTTTTGCCCTCACAAGTCCTGGATAAGTGCTGTCCATAATGTCGACTATTTGGTCTTTGATATTAGCAGGAAGAACGACGGGCCCTACCAGCAGTGCCATGAACAAGAACATCACTGAGATATATGCTGCACTGTAATTCGCAATCATTTTCTTCCTTTTCGCTATCATGCTTGTAGTAGGAACCAGCACGTCTGACTGGATCTTACTACTCGGTTTGATCCAGAAAAGCATCATGCTATGCCAGCTGTCGACATACGGCACCAGCAGCATCGGCGTCTGAATGAAAAATATTAAATGGCCAAGAGAAAAATCCATTGCAAACATACTCATTTCCATCACTTTGCAAACAAATTCCCTTACTGGCTGTGTCAGTATCATCCATCCGAGTTCCGACGATGCCCAACTGCCAGTCCACCAAGAATTATTCGACCTGCTGTGATTAAGCTCTTTGGTCAACAGCAACGCAGTCATGCACCGAAATATGCATCCCTGCAGCAATATGACCGATATAAAGCTCAGAAGCGCGTAGCGAAAATTCCAGCGCTCCAATATCCACAAGAGCTCGAAGCTGGCGCAGTGAACTATTACTCCTGCTATATGGGAAGAGCTGGATAGCACAGTAGACATGCGCCCACGACAAGATCTCAGACAAATGCAGAAAGCGCATGAGAATAGAAATGCAAGAAGAACAATGACGGTGTTGACCGCTATTGGGCCAAACACACATATAGCTAACCTGAGTAGAGGATTGGCATATGGCAGATCTGCATTGATATCATTTTGCGAGCTCACATAGATGTAGGGCACAACTACTGCCATTGTTGTCGTAACAGAGCCAACAACCTCAGACAAAAGAATATTAATGAATTTCGGAAGATAGCCGTCTTTTGTGGAAGATGAGTCCTCACAGATTGTTTTCCATTTGTATCCGGTAATCCGTGCACGGTTATGCCTGGTATAACTGATCCAAGAGTTATACTCCTGCTTTGTATTTCCTCGAAACATCCATCTCAAAAAGTCCCTATAGTCCAGAAAAAATTCTACTGCCGCGAATTGATGAGGATTGTATATTACTGGTGCCAGTACTAACGCTGCTGATGTTACCCAGAACCAGAGAAGCGAGATCTTCCATACCGTAGTGCTTATGAAAAGCAGAACTATGATAGACTTGACTCCAAAATATATCGAAGCAGGTGCAAATCTTGCATATAGTTGTGCAAATGGGACTCTGTTCGTTGCAAATCCTCTTCCGGTTGAAATATATTTTGCACCTCCCAAGGATAAATCATAAGTCAGCGATTGGGCATATATTTGGCAAACAAAAACCTCAAAGACAGGTGATAGCGAAAGTAAATGTTTTGACAGTCTGGTGACAGACCTACAAAATCCTCTTTCAGTGAGCTCCTGTACAAATAATGGCAAGAACGAGATGAAAAAGACGACGAATATTGATAGCACACATCTTTCTACCCACTTGAATAGAGGGACAAGATTTTGACATCCAGTCGGAGTATGAACATCAGTGATTGGAGTATTGGGGTCATGCTTGCAGAGAACCGCCTCTCCAGATAGGGCCGCTAGATTTAATATGACCATCAAAAAGAGCTCTAGCGAGATAACAATAAACATATTGTTTATATGAAATCCAGGATGGGCATAATAGAATGATAGAAACCGATCTAGAGGTAGATATGTCCCTAGATAGTAGTATTCTCTGGAAAGCATCTGCTCACCCATACCAGCACCGATCTTACTGGTGAAATTCAATATTGAACCAAATCCCAAGTCTCTTCCTTTGCCACATTGTATATACTCACAGTGTTTGATACGACCACCTCTCATGAGGGCATTCATTCCTGCATAAATGTCCTCATTTAAATGAAGGCCTTTCTGAGCTTTCGAAACTCCGCCTCTGGTTGTCATAAATATTCCATTCAAAAAGTCTGGATGACCATAATGCAGCTTTCCACCGATTTTTGCCAAAGTCCTTGAAAATAACGTTCCAAATGTTTGCTCTTTCCCGGCAGCCACATCACCCAGCACACCAATGTTTTCCGAAAACACGTATTCCCTTGCTCCGAGAATTGCCACTGGATCTTCAGGTTCTTCCCCATTCTCCTTCTCAAATGAATTGTATGGGTGGGTAGGAACATTTATCTCTTCAAATTCGGCCAACACACTCCGTATTTTAAGACACTCCTCTAGATAGTTATCCTGGTTGGCATCGACCAATTGAATATATTCTCCTCTGTAGAATATAAGAGCATGGTTTTGATTATCACCTTTACCATCACCAAGGATTGGATTGCCGGATAATCTTATGCAGTATTTTGGCTTATAACTACCGTTAACGATGGGACAGCTGTAGTCGATTAACGCAGAGTAGTATGTGATATCTCCACCTGACTGTGTTGGTTCGTGTCCATCAGGCTGTGTTGGCTCGTCTGCACCAGTCCTTGGTGGCTCCACTTTCTTCAGATACGCTATCTTTAAATTCTTGTGAACCAGAAGAAGGTTTTCGATATCTGAATGCTCTTCTTCAGTGAGTTTGTCGAACTGCTGCATGCTCACCAGCATCCTGAATTTGCGAGAAACTATGTTCTCAATGGCCAGTAACTGCTGTTTTCGTTCTTGAGGTAATAGTTCTCTTTCCTCACCGTCGGTTTCTCTAGTGAAGTAATGCCTGTTTTCAACCAAATAAAGTAGTTCAATAGCTTTTGTATAATTCATAAAGCCTGAAATCGTTCTGTAAAGAGTTTGAGCTCTCAAGGATGCCCAAATTCTTGTTCGGTTTATTTGGGATCTCGATGGCTTTGAAAATCCAACGGAATTATAAGGGATATCACAAGATACACGCTTCGGGAATCCTTGAGGAAGATGGACTTGGTCCTTGACCCTTTTATCAGTCTTCTTCATGTCATCCACGAAACAATTCCACTCGATGGGATGAAGCTGTTTGAGATACTCTAACAGTGAAATTTTTGAATCGCCACGAATGACTTCTCCGAGTGTTAGTAAGATCTTTTCTGAATAATGTGGGATCATGACCGTGAACGATGGCATGCTTGCGATCGGGTAGGTATCTGGTATTGGAGTCGCGAGTGATTGAGCAAAAAACGATATTCTCCTCTCAGCTTCAGACTGAGCCTCAAAAACTGATGAATGGAATGCCTGATCCTCTTGAGATACAAAGAAAGTTGGCTCTACCACTTCATTTTCTCCGGAACTGGACACTTGAGACCGAAACAACAGTTTTTCTTTTTGCTCCTCTGGGATGAGATGTTGAGCATACATTGTCTCAATTATGTCATTCCAGATATAAGACACTAGCATTTTTGTCCTGTACTTCGTCGTATGAATACTGGTGGTGCAGAGGATCTTTGAATAAATTCGTTTGGGCAACCGTGAGTATATATTTCTCCATGGAGTCCAAATTGATACTCCTAAGTAGAAAGACCTGGAGACTGAAAAAAGCGTATTAAATATAATATACCACAGATAGGAATCCAAAAAGAATAATACCAGATCCGTTACAAACATGGCCACAAGAACAAAATACGTCTGCTGACGACAGACAAGCTGCCCAAGATAGACATCACCTATACATTTGTCCAGTTTCAAAATCGACAGTTCTCGGATGGGATCTCGCAGTGACAGAGTGAGAAAAAAGTATGATTCTGTCAATTTTGCAGTTAGTATACAAAGCCACAATCCATATGATATTAATTTATCATTTCCTCGCAGCCCATGGAAACAACCAGCAAAATAATGCTCGGCAAGATACTTCCTTTCTTTATTGGTACTGATGTTGCGACTGCAAAAGGAACCTAGCGGGAGGACTGAATAAAGCATCGTCATAAGAATGGCGAGTGCCATCTGAGATATAGCAACACTTATACCAATAGAATCAGCTTTAGACTTCCTATGCCAACCTAAGATGTATATGGTTGGACCAACTATAAACGCCAGTGACAGGAACAGAACAATCAATCTAGGAAATAGACGCTGTGCTCCTGGCCAGCTTCTGGGAACAAAATAGAGTTCTGATAGGGTGGCGATGATGTTCACAATTGGCCCCACAGCTCCACCGAGAGCTACTATACTCCATTTGACCTGGGTGGGAGGTTGATTATTTTTAGTATAATCATAGTCGTCGGTGTATAACGTAGGCGAGTTGAATGCAGTGTAGAACCAAAATATAGATACATGGATAATCCAAATCCGGTTGAAATTCAGGGCCATATGAAGCCACGATCTTGTTTCCCGATAAGTTTTGTAAACTGCTTTCGACCATTGGACATCACGAAGTAGGAAATACCAATCCCTCGTATTGTGGGAGACCAGCTTATCGCCATTGGGCAGCACAAGTCTCTCAAGACCCTGCCTATACCAGAAAAGCTGATTGATGTCATCATATCCAATTACTTGACCATGATCATTTGGCTTTCGAATATAGTGGCTGTCAACGTTTTCATAGACTTGATCTCTCAGAAGTCTATAAAGCGGGCTTATTACCGTATCGAGGAAATGTCCTTCAGCCACTGGGCTCATACGACGGTTCATTTTCGAGTATCCTTTGGATGAAGTATAATGCTCGTAGGCACACTTGAAAATAAATGCCAAGCATTCTGGCATAAATCTAACTTGATTCGCCTCGCCCCAGCACAACAGGTATAAGCCAATCTGAGCAAGTTTGTCCTCGTCAGACAGCTTTTTCATCTTGGCCATCCATTCGGTCGTGACGTTCTTTAGCGAAAAGTCATACTTTCTCTGTACAGTCTTGTCTCCGTCCATTTCACTGACATGGACGCAATTGTTGGAGTCGAGCTGTGTATTTGCAGTAAATCCCAGACTATCACACACATCCATCTGCGACGCGAAGTACCATTTCCTGTAATTGGAGTTGATGCCGCCAATATAGTCGGCGTGAAGTGTAACGATTGCCATTGCAGGGCCCATTCTAGACGCTCTCGAATCGAGCAGTGTGAGTAAATGGTCAAACATATTTCTGACGCTATCGGCCTGAAACCCAAAGAGTATGGCCATCTCATTGAAAATTTCTCCAATTCTTTGAGTGGAAATGGGCGGATTGGCACTCCAAGCGGGGACTTTGGAGGGATCGCAGTGAAGCTCAACATGACTTGTTTTTAAAGGAGATTGTTTAGCAGACCCAACACAGCTCCCTAAAGCCTCAAAAGCCGATTGAGCCCCTCTGAGGTTGAATTCCGGTGACTTTCGATTTTTGGATATTTCAGCGCTGTCAGAAATATCGGTTTCTTCTATATATGCTCCTGAGCTGGTGTCATCTATGTTAGTGTTTGCAAGAATTGAAATTGTTATCTACCGGTGGAATAATACTGGGAAGCCTGAACAATATTATTGACAGGCGTCCGCATTACTGCATAAGAAAGGAAGTTAGTTTCGCATTACTTTGCCACTTCTGGATTACCAGTTAATTCTTATGGGTCGCTTTATTGACGGATCGCACTATGGTTTTTGTAAAAAAAAAAAGACTAACCAAAGGGATACCGCCATATCTCGCCAATCTCATTCGCATATTGCTCAGTGCCAACAAAAATTCTGAAATACAGCTTGAAGTGCAAAATGCTAATAATATATTTTGCGATTGCGATGCCATCTTCACAATCACGCGTGGATGCAGTCGAAGCCCCAAGCTGGAATATCGTCGCGTGCACATTACGTGGGTTGGGAGTCCAGTCCGTCCTACACCGCACAGCCCTCTCAAATACAACTTCCCCATATAGTTCACACGTTATTATTGTTTGCTGATTTTGACAAAGCGTCTTTTTGCAGAGAAGGTGGTTCTGAGTTTTTGACACGAGTGTTTTTGTTGCTGATTGCTGCTCTTCAGGATGGCAGGACCTCCACCTCCACCACCTCCTCCACCGCCAATGCCAGGAGCAGGAGCTCCTCCCCCACCACCACCACCGCCAATTTTCGGGAACTTATCGAGCCAATCTTCGTCACCAGCGCCAGTAGTACCGTCAGCACCCGTTCCTGGTCGAGATGCGCTGCTGGGCGATATTCGTAAAGGCATGAAGCTGAAGAAGGCCCAAACAAATGATAGGAGTGGTCCTAACACTGGAGGACGAGTGGTAGGTGGTGGGTCGTCTGCTCCGAGTCGAAGTGCACCAGCTGTTCCTTCTGTTCCTTCTGTTCCTGGAACACGACCGCCAGCAGCTCCGGCACCACCGGCTGGTGATGATGTTGGAGAAGAAAGTGGTGCTGCACCATCAGGACCCCCACAGCTTGCAGGGCTGTTTTCAGGAGGAATGCCCAAACTGCGTCACAGAGCGGGAGGGGTCAACCTTTCTGATGGCGAAGGCAATATTTCGAGGGCTGATAGTGCTCCTTCAATTGCTGTACCTGCCGTCCCGTCTGGTCGCCCCAACTCAACTCCGACGGTTCCCAGTGCACGACCTCCAGCTGCTCCAAAGCAGCCATTAATTGCAAGGCAGGTGCCATTAAAACCACCACAACCACCACCTTCAGGACCTCCACCACTACCGAACGCGGCAGCTCCGCCAGTCCCTCCATCTACAGGTCCTGCGGTTCCAGGCAGCAGACCCCAAAGACGAGTAGCATCTGCAGCAGCAGCAGCAGCAGCTCCTCCAGTGCCAGGGCTGGTGCCTCCACCACCAC
This sequence comes from Sugiyamaella qingdaonensis, assembly GCA_030569235.1. Taxonomy (NCBI): domain Eukaryota; kingdom Fungi; phylum Ascomycota; class Dipodascomycetes; order Dipodascales; family Trichomonascaceae; genus Sugiyamaella; species Sugiyamaella qingdaonensis. The sequence continues at coordinate 233,074 of JAJMKI010000017.1, forward strand.
CAAGTGCACCAGCGCCTCCAGTTCCTGGAAATGCTGCGCCAGCTCCTCCGTCTCCAGCGGCACATGCGTTTAAACTGCCAACAGCCTCAGCTCCTCCTGTACCCAGCGGGCCACCTCCACTTCCTGGATCAAATGCTCCACCTGCCCCACCTGTTTCGACGGCCCCACCGCTTCCAGGTGGGCTGCGATCACCGGGACGAGCATCTGATTCTGCAGCAGCAGCTCCACCAGTTCCAGGAGTGCGACATACGCATTTGGCGCCTCCAGTACCGGGAACTCCACCGCCTGTCCCAGCACCTGCTGCTCCGCCACTACCAGCAACTTCTGGGACCAACGGATCTCGGAATCAGGCGACTCCACCTCCTCCAGCGCCTCCTCTAGCGGCTTCAATCGCAAGCTCTGCGAGGGCTTCATCTTCATCGCCAGCACCATCGGCAGCGCCGCCTCCGCCTCCTCCACCACCTGCATCGACACTGTCAAGTGCTTCCCCCACCGCACCTCCTCCACCGCCAATCTTCTCGTCTCCTCCACCAGCACCCCCTCCACCGCCAGTTTTTTCGCCTCCTCCACCAGCGCCTCCTTCAAACTCGGCTCCGTCTGCTCCTCCTCCCCCTCCTCCACCAGCGCCTGCTGACGACTCGCCTTCTACTACACCTCCGCCTTCGGCGCCAGGCCAAGGCGTGTCTGCAGCATCTCGAAATGCATTCTCTCGTCGAGCAGTATCTTCAGGTTCAAGAGCAGCATCGGATATCCGCAAAATTGATCCCGCTAGTTATACAATCTCGCGAGCTAATGGCGGTTCTACAAATGGAGCTTCTGGTGAGCAGGGTGGATCTCCGGTGGTGCAGATCGACGACTCGAGGTTCAAGTTCAAAAATAAGACCGACATTCCAAAGCCCAGGAAATTCGAGGGAAAAGTCAAGCTATATCCCAGTGGACGGGGAAGCTCTGTACCATTGAATCTGGCCAGCTACAGCTGAGGAGGCTGATTTGGCGATTTTTAAACCCTCAATGACGACCTGAAACGAATATTAGTTTTGCTGTACATGTATAGGCTTTCAAAAGTATCTTTAAGAATGTATACTATTGTTGGGCAAGTGTTTTTTTGTTGTTCTGTTGTTGTTGTGTCATTTTCCTGGGATCATTTCTACAGTAATATGAGATCCTTTGGATGAAATGAGTTTTGTACATATATATCATGCTATTTACATCAGTCGCACCGTCCGTCGGGCCATCCATCCTTCCAGCGCGCTTTCCACTGTGCACAGTCAAAAGTCTGTTTGCCAAGCTTCTCGTTGACAACGTTATGTGCCCCACACAGCCACAAAGACAGCTCTTCACGGCCCTGCACTTTGGGCGTATTTTCGGGCTTGTTGAGCCAGCCTCGTAGGTCCTCTGCGCAGTACCAACAGGGGTACAGCTTTGAAAATATATGCAAAAACGATGTCATCTCTGCCTGCTCGGCAAACGACGCCTTGACGGGGTAGTTGGCAGCCATTGTGTGAAGCAGCGTCCATGTGGATCTACCCAGTTCAACCGAATCAGGAGGGCATTGCATGTAATTTGCTGGAACATCAGATCCCGCCAACCCCGTAGCTGTTGCTGCTGCTGCTGCTACTGTTGCCGTAGAGGATTTTGTGGTCTTTTCAGACTTTGAAGCATTTACAGACTCTTCAGCTTTTGGCTTCTTAGGACCTATCTTTGCATTGGCAAATTTAAAGTCCAGAAGGCTGTTGCACGATCTGCATCTGACATTAGCGAATGCTCATCAAAGCACAGACTTACGGCTTGCCATTCTCGTCCAGAACGACTCGTTTCCCGTCTATATAAGTCACGGTCCTCTTGGACTCCATAATAAATATTTCCAGGGCTCTCCAATGCTGTGGCAGGTGCTAATGTCGAGACAGGTCAGAAAGTCGGTGTGGCTTGATCTGATGATTATTAAGGTGCTTCGATGTTTGGTGTGGCTTCACGAGACTTCCAATGCACAATGCACTTGATGCACTCGACATGCACAACTGTCACATTATCTTCATCGTACTATCGGTAGTATACTATGTCGAAGTCTAGTTATCACTTAATCTACAGTATATTGTCTGCACGTACTATCTAAAACATAGTCTAGAACGTATTTAACGTATTTAACGTAATTTCAGCTCGTTACAACTAATAGTAATTCATCTAGATAATCCTCACTGCGTGATGCGACTTCGCAACAATCTCGACTGCAGCTCATTACACAGTCTCGAGTGCTAGCCGTCTATGCAGTATTGGCTGCTGTATTTACAAGACATCCCTTATGTGGTTCCGTGGCAGCGTGGCCTCCGATGCACTGTTGTTGAAAAAATCACTGGTCCGCAGAGGACGAATCCGTACCTGTTCGTCATCGTTAACGCGCTTGCCGTTGACAAAATTGCTGCGAATATACTCGCGCATCGACACCAGTGCAGCATTGCGGCACACCTCCTTGATATCGCTGCCGCTCATGCCAGCAGTCTGCTCCACCACGTAGTCGTAATCAAAATCGGGCTCTAGTTTGGTGCCTCGCAGCATCAGCTTGAGAATCTTCAAGCGCTCGGGTGCCTGAGGAAGCGAGATGGCAAATCGCTTGGGTAGCCGCCGGATAATGGCATTGTCAATGTCGTTGGGACGGTTGGTAGCTCCCAATACCATTACGCGGCCCTCCGATGTCAGGCCATCCCACAGAGTCATGAACTCTGCCTTGAGCATCGAGGTGATTTCATGGTCCGACGACGACCGTTCCCGCAAGAACGAGTCGATCTCGTCGATGAAAATGATACAGGGCTGCAGTTTCTGAGCCAGCGAGAAAATGGCTGCTACCAGCTTGTTGCTCTCACCGAACCACTTGTCCATGATGTTGGACATCTTGATGTTGATGAAGTTGGCCGAGCTCTCTGCAGCCAGCGCCTTGGCCAACATGGTCTTGCCGCAACCTGGTGGTCCGTACAGGAGTACTCCCTTCGGAGCCTGTAACAGCGCTGAATGCTGCGAATAGAGGTCTGGCACAGTCAGCGGATACAGCACACTCTCCCGAAGCTCTTCTATGATGTTCTCAAGGCCGCCGATATCCTTAAACGACACTGATATGTCTGCTGGAGTGATCACCGATGATATTATCACCTGTTCGTACTCATCGAGATCCAGCTCTAGCCCTGGATGGCGAGCCTGTAGCTTCTGGAGCGATGCATTTGCCTTCTTCTTGGTGTCCGCACTGCGAGCCCCGTCAACCTGGCTCAGCAGATGGCTGAAAAGATAGTATATGGAAGCACCTGCTCCTAGCAGGAATGCCAGGTCCGCGATGACTCGCGGGTCTAGCTTGATTTTTGCCATTCCGTTGATATCGAGATCCGAGGTGACTGCCACAGTAGATGCTTTCCAGACGTCAGCTAGCCGCATGCTGATGTGGACTGCAGTCCGTTATGAGCATGACATGCAACCAAGCAGTCGGTGAGAGTGAGAATGAGCTAATAGTGGTAGTGACAAACAGGCACAGCAGCAATTCATTGAGCATTCGCCATGTTTTGATCTCAATTGATGTCTCCAAATAGGTCTCTGGTTGGTCAGGCCACCGAGATTCGATCTGCAGAGTTAGTTTTTCAGTCGCAAAGCATAGGAAGTACTCAAAAAGCCCCACCCCAAGCCAAGCCACTGAATTGATAGCACCAAGGTGCAGGGTGAAAACCAATGACTGCACTTAATGAACACCGGAAAAACTCATTGGTAACAAGAGAGTTTGTATGTAGGCCACAAAGCTGTTACATGACTCGCTTAACTCAACTTGTAATTGACGGCTCTAAGTTGGCTGCGGCCGTTTTATGACCGGTTCGGTTGGTAACGAGCGAAATATCGTCCGAGGTTTCTCAGTTGATGGTATAGGACGCCGGGTATTTGACCTTCAATATTTGCCGGTTACCGGTCCTCTCGTCCACTGGCAGAACCTTAATTACCGCCTAGATAAAAACGTTAGCTTTGTGCATGGTCTGCACATGATCCATGCATGTCATCTGCGAGCGACGAGGATCACTACCTATGGGTTGCGGGACTTTTGAGGTCAGTTGGCACGTATCAGTTGTGACGGACTTTCAGACGTAAGTGAAACTCCAGCACGGTTCCAGCACTCGGAAGATTGCACTGTGTTGCTGCTGAAATGCTCGCTGTAGCATGGCTGTTCGCGTCAGTCGCATTTGCCAGTGCCAGCACGCTGGGAACTGTGGTGCTCAACTATACCTCTACCATATCAGTGCTCGTCAATAACGTTACCGTTGCTTTCCAGATAGACACCGAATCAGCTGGTTTTATCCTATCATCAAGCGATGCAGTAGCTGCTTCAGTCAATTCGAGCTTTGCGGATGGCGATAGTGATGAGGGGTCTGTGTGGATATCGGCCGGTCAGGCTACATTGCAGGTTCCAGTAATGGTCTCCAATACTAGCAATTCTGCAATTGGACTCGCCAGTGGGAGCTCGCTTCTCTCTAGCCTCTATGATGCTGGTTATATTGAGTCGCAGTCGTATTCGCTGTCATTGGACAGCCCGTTCACAGGAAGTCCCTATGGTGTGCTTATCTTGGGAGGTGTGGATACATCAAGGTTTCAAGGACTTTTTTCAGTACCTAGCATGTCCACTGGTGCCTCTATTGACTACTTGACTATTCAGATGAACAATGCCCCTGAAGTGAAAGTTACAAATGCGTCGTTTGTTGCTAGTTCTGACCTTCTACTACCTCCTTCGATAATGCAAGACATCGCGAGTGAGTTCAATGCCGTCAGCGATGACGACCTTGGCTATTACACTATGTACTGCAATACGGAGGGTACTCTGACACTCGGATTCGATGGTATTCAGTTTGCGATCGGTTTGGGCGATATTTTAATATCAACCGACACCAGCGGCATCTGTTACTTTCCTGGCAAAGAGTCGGCTACTACAATCGAGCTAGGATACCCCTTCTTGAGCCTCGTATACACGCTTTTTGATACGACATCTATGAATATCTCGATGGGAAGCATTGTGACTGACTACGATAATTCGAGCTCTGTCTTTTTTGCAGTACCAGAGGGTCCTCTGCCGGAAAGCTTGTATCAAACTGGCTCTCCCGGTGGCCAAAACTACTCGGTGGCTGGCTATGTAATAATAGCAGTCTTGGTGCCATTGCTGGCACTGATTTGCATTTACAAGTATAGGAAGCGCAAGATAGCTCTTGCAAGACAGCGGTCTGCGCTGCAAGATGAACCCCACTTGTCTCAACCAACACCTCACATTATTGAAGGGGAGGCACTTGAATTGCCTGCTTATTCAGCCGACTCTCCTCCAGCGTATGTCAAGTGAGCACGCAGACGATACGTTATCTTTTTTTTACTTTTCACTCGATACTTTCGTTGGAAACATATACTGAGAGGAGAGGTAACATAGAAGTGGCAATCCATGTCACGGACATGTTCAACATACATAGAGCGCAAACTCCGAAATGACTGACATAGCTAGCTAGAGATACGGCTCTTCTACGTCATTGCTGTCAATTGGTGTCAATTGGACACCGTCACTAAGCATACATTATACAAAGGGCTTATCGCTAAATGTGCGATAACACTTGAAAGAAGCTGTATGCGATGCGGACTACGCACTTTATGCCCTTAGGTTAGTTTGCTATGACATTTAGCAAGTCTTTTAGAGCAACACTCAAAACTGGACTTCTCCCACCTTAAGCGTTATCTCTGACTTCTAATCAGTCTGCAGATATACCTTTTTGGGACATATGCAGTTCCATATCTTGACAAATGCATGCACGGCATCAACTAAAAGCGCCATCCATTGTCTTTTGTTTCGACATCAATCTATCCCAATGACTGAGGAAAAGTTGTTACTGCCGGTTGCTGACTATCAGTCGAAAGCTGGCACGAGCCCTCGCACGCATGCAAAGAAGTTTGCATTGGTACTGGTGGCGGCTACAGTTATCAGCCTGTTCTTCCCCTCGACGATATCGGTGCCGTTCCAGTCAGTCCACAACCACCGCCACCACTTTTGCAACAAAGAATCAGTTGATGAATTCGGATTCAAATGGGTAGAGACTCATTCTGGAGTCTCGCACTCCAACATTAGTCTTCCTTTGGATTATAACGATCCGTCTGCCGGCAATGCCACAATTGCGCTTGCAAAGCTCTCTGCTACTAAGGAGAAGATGGGAACCATTCTGATCAATCCTGGTGGACCTGGTGGAAGCGGCACCCTGTTAGTGTACAAACGAGGAGAAAAAATTCGCGAGGTCACTGGAGGAAACTATGACATTGTTGGTTTTGACCCTCGTGGGATCAATTTGACGCAGCCCAATTTCAAGTGCTTCCCTGATGAGGCAAGTCGCTCCCGCTATCAGAGCATCACAAAAGGTGCAGGTCTGCTGAGCGCCCATGATTTTGATGACCCCAGCTACGGCTTATCGTTGTCTGCGTTCAACCTAATGGGAAAATGGTGCTCTACCGACAACACCGGCAAGTATGTGTCTACTGCGTTGGTGGCGACTGATATGCTGCACATTTCCAAAGCCCTTGGAGACGAAAAACTCAACTACTGGGGGTTCTCGTACGGGTCAATTCTTGGGAACACTTTTGCCCAGATGTACCCTGAAAGCGTTGGCCGGATGATAGTTGATGGAGTGTGCGATGCTCCCGATTATTACGCTGGCCTTTGGCTCAAGAATTTGGTCAACACGG